>BSBK01002735.1:0-300000 GCA_027943335.1 Chamaecyparis obtusa | reverse complement strand
GTGGCTATGGAAGAGGTGAAGGAGAAAGACCCTAGTGAGAAAAAAGGGCACACTGGTAGTGGCCTAATGGGAAAAATTAAGTTCCAGGTTGATACCATGGAAAGCACGGTCTCGAAACTCACTAAGGACCTAGAAGCCACTAACAAGTGGTTGAAGGATTTGAGTAAATTTTCACTTAAGGTTATGCATGCCTCTGCCACTACTCTTTGTCTTCTCAATGAGAAGGCGACGGAGGATATGAAAGCTATTAAAAGTAATTGTGAGCTCTTCAGTTTCCTCAATGAGGAGTGGGCCAATATTCTACTATCGAAGTGCTTATGGACTAGAAAATAGTGTTGTGGGTTCTTGTGAGTGGGAGGATGGAGAGTGTTGCTCGTTCCTTGCCTCCTTTTTGGTTTTGTTATGTTTACTTCCATTTTCTATACTCTGGTCTGGGTTTTTAGCCATGCATGGCACCTAGCTTGGTTAAAGTTAAACTTTTTCAAAACTCTCGTTATGTGGTGGTGCTTGTTTTTATGTTTCTTTGTTTTTGATCAAGGTAGACTTCTATGCTTCATGATGCTTTCTTTGGTGATTAACTCTTTGTTAACTCCTTATTTTGCCTACTGTTCTACAGGTTAGCATCCTTTTTTGCTGTTGCTTTAATAAAAAAACAATTTGAAAAATATTCCTACACCATAATGAAGTGTATGGATACCCATAAAAATGCAAAGGATTAGTAAATTTTTTTTAAGACATTATAGTTGAAGTACTCTTATAAATGTGCATGTAGTGCATAAAATCATAAACCTACACATTTTTTTTTGTCATTTCAGTGAAAGCATTGGATATCCAGTAATTATTCTTAAAGAACAAGAAACATAGAAAATGCAACTTTTAGATACCTATGGAGCTCATAAGGAAAGCGTATCATAAGAAATGGTGAGAAATGTTATTAAGGAAGATCATTCACCAAATCAAATGGATATGAGGGGTATGATACATTAGGAATATCCCAAAAGGCTCACCCTCAAACCAAAATCAAATTAGCACAAACTAAAAGGATGTAGGGATGGTAGTGAAAGATCTAAATTTGAGGATGGGGTGTGATTTTGGGATGGGTTCCTTCTATGTCAAGATGTGTATGATATGCAAAAATGATATACAAATGTATAAAATAAATTGTACTATGATAAATAAAATGATAATTAACAAGATGTGATATCATATTTGATGTATAAAAGTAAGTGCAAGATGAAAAGAGGAGGAATGAACTCACATTTAAGCTAGGAGAAGAGGAGTAAACTTTAAATCTTCTTTTGACTATCATAGAGTCGTCAGAATTAGAAATGGTTCTAGATCTGGCACATTGACACCTGTAACTTTGGACTATTAAAATTATTGTTCCAAATGAATATTTTAAACAATGTTGACCTAGTCTTGGACAATGTTCCAAAACTTTTACCTTGTCCTTTCAACTCCAAAACTAATGAAATTCGTAGAGATCATATGAATGGGTCTATAACTCCCAAAATTTGGATCTGAAATTTGAAAACCTATTCCTACACACTAGAAGAGGGGGAAAAGGTTATGGAAAGACACTTTCCTTGGTAAAGCCCCTCTATAGGAATCAACCTTGAAATGAAATAATAATTTCATAATGAAAGTAATGTAAACAAGATAAATGTCAGATTTACCTTGCATGAAAAACCCTTACGGATGGATGTAGAAATTAGTTAAATCCATCAAAATTCTTGAAATGTATATTTTATAATATGTTGTAGAATCAAGGATGCCTTCACAAATGCAATGTATCTACACTTGCTAATCCGAGATCTTGAATTAATGTATTCTTGAAATCTTGAATGGAGAAGAGGAATGGATCTTATTTCTAGCTTGGGCATTCCTCTACTTGCCCACCATGAGAGAGAAACTTTCATTAACTATGGAATATTATCTTTTCATGAATAGATCATGAATATATGGAGACTTGGAGATATTCAATGGGTGCTTTCCTTCAAATCTTGAATCCAAATCCTCAATAAGTTTGATTGCACAACTTGAATTCTTGAACTTGGTATTGAAATCAACTTCCCTATTATGTATTCTTGGATTTCAAAATGAGTATCCTCAATATCCTTCTATACTCATTTCAAGATTCATTATTATTGAGATAACCACAAATAAATATTGGGAAGGAAAACTTATGCATGGGGCCTGGAGCCCAATCAAATGCAATATTGTATGACAAGGCCAACTTGGGTCAACCTTGTCTAACAAAAGGCTAACTTAGTTCAACCTAGTCTTGCCATTGTTAATTTTGAAGTGGATATGGATCTCAAAATATCTGGGAAAATTTGTGTGATAGTTTGTTCAGGCATGTTTTTCCATGCATTTTGGGAGATTTCTAGGGTTTCATTTCCTAGGTTTTTTTTCATGTTTTTTTCCCTCAATTTTTTTGAGTTTTTCCCATTGGTTAGTGAAATAAAGATTTTCAAGAAAATTCCCTACCTTGAACTTGATTTAGGGTCTCAAATTTCATTATTCTTAGGGATTTATGTATCCTAGCATCTGGTGTCAAAGTGTTCATTACCAAATTTTTGTGTGTTTTTTAAAAATCTGAATTAGGGCTTTTAAATTTGTCCATCAAGTGTAGTGGTTCATATTTATGAAAGTAGAAAGTTGCATTCTCTTTGTGGGGATGATTTAAGGTTTGTGAGGGTTTACCTCATTGACCTATGTCATTCTGCTAAGTTGTGAGCCACATGTGGAAATAAAGACACAATAATTCTAGTTTTTGTGCCTTTTTTTATGTTCTCACATCCACCTTCTAACTGTTGGCTTGTCTTATCTAGAAATCTTGTTCTTGATATATTGGTCATTTTTGTGACTAAGAATACTCTAAACTCAATACAAAAGATTTTTGTGATGTGTATAATTTTAATCTTTTTTGACATAAATATCTTGATATGACAAGGTTGTAAATGGGAAGAAAATGATATAGATTGAAAGGAATATTTGAAAATAGATTCAAGAGGAAGGCTCCAAGGAAACACTCCCAATTGACGCCAAAGTCTCAATCACATTCAAAAAGGATTTTTGACAATTACACTATAGATCTCAATGGGAGAGCCACTTAGAATCAACCACACTTTTCTTTTAGTAAATATTACACTAATTATTTCTTTAAATGTAAAAGTTGCAAATCACACATTTCTTATCAAAATTTTGATGTGATAAAATAATATTATAAATGCAAGATTTACTTCACATTCTATTTTTAAATTGAATTTTATGTTACTTCCTAAATATCATGGTTGTGCATGTCTAGATTGTTAATCGTAAAAACAATTATAAAAGTACCATAATTATGAACATGTGTAACAAATTAAATTATCTAAAAGCTTAAAAACTATTTTAAATATTCTACCTAAAATCTAACAAAATACAAAGTAACAACCAACAAAGAGGGGCATCCTTTAATGCATGGTAAGGTCCTAACCCAGGATAACCTAATAAAGAGGGGCATCCCCATGGTGAACAGATGTATCCTATGTAAGAAGGAGGAAGAAATGGTGAAACACTTGTTCATCCACTGTGATTATGCCTCTAGAATATGGCAGGAGGTTATCGGCAATTTGGGTATTTCATGGGCCTTGAACAAAGAAGTGTATCAATTTAGCAACTAGAAATCCCCCCCCAATCATCCCCTACTCCAACTCCTCTAGCGTATGCTACCCCCTCACATCTGCTGGGCCATTTGGAAGGAAAGGAACAACAAGATCTTTAGAGAAGAGAGCAACCGTTCTGAGACATGTCTCCATATTGGTACTAAGCTCCTGTGTGAGAATGCCAGGATGGCTAAATGGAAGCTTCCCTCATGTCCTCCTACTGCCTAGGAAGTGAGAATTACTGATAGATGGAATATCCTTGATGGGTTCTCCAGATTTGATGATACTAAAAAGATAGCTAGAAAGGCTACCAGATCGGCTGACCCCCCAGATGATGGACTGAATTAAACTTTGATGGGGCGGAAAATAATATGAGCCAAGGTGGGGTGGTGTTCTGAGAGAGTATAGAGGGGATTGCCTACTGGCTTATGTTGGCCCTATAAATAACTGCATTGTCACCCAAGCGGAAGGATTGGCCCTTCTTTGGGGGATTAAATTTGCAAAATAAATGAACGTCAGGCAACTGAAAATCGAGGGGGATTCCAAAGTGGTTGTTGGGGCTGTCAAAAGGGGTACTAGTGTGGGGTGGTGGGCTAGACCTATTATTTTGGAGATCGGAGAACTGATTAATAGCTTCCAGAGTACCACTATAGCCCACACGTACAGAGAAGGGAATTTAGTTGCTGACTCAATGGCGACAATGGGCCTAAAACAAACTAAACTCAATAGTTGGAGGGTGGTTAGTGATTTACCCCTAGTGACTCAACAAATCATTGGGGGAGAAATGAATATCAATGTTTAAATGTGCCATGCCATCTTATTCATTGCAAATCCTTACTGGATCACATGCTGGCATGTTCTGATGATCTTTGTGATTATGGAAAGGAGAACCCAAATTCCCATAAATAATTATAATTACTCTTTAAACGTGTGGAGTAGGCACTGTCCGAATATGAGGGCTTACTTGGCTAACGAGGACAATAAGTGTGTCCCTGGTATTATTACTATTTATGGCACCTGGAGATCCATTAGATCTGGCGGTACGGAGCCCAATTTCCAAAACTTTTTGCCAAGCTAGCCTTTTAAGTATAAACTATTCTCGGAAAGGCTTTGCAAAATCAAAGGGTTTTTTAAGTTTTGCAGAAACACTCGGCTCTTTGTTTTCCAGGATATTCTGGCGCTGGAGGGTTTGAACTTTGAAATGGGCGGCAACACTCTCCACATTGAGCCTGATAAAATAGATGAGGCCTTCACCTCTGATGCGCTGGTGACACATTATTGCAAGGAGAGTGACATTTGGGGTTTTATGGAGAGAATGAAGGGGGGGCATGATGAACTAATCTCCAAATAGTTCGTATCATCCTAGAACAATAGGAGTGTCTCTGTTGGAGGCATCCACTTTCAGCTAGATGAGGAGGTCATAGCCAAGGTGACTGGGCTTTCTATGATGGGGAGAAAATACAAAAAAACCAGTCGAACTCCTGACCCTACCAGCCTCAACCAGTTCTTCAAGGATGGAAAGCTGCCGGTGAAAAAGTAGGGGGGGCTTCAACAAGGAGGAGCTGTCGGATTTCTAGCCAAAAATCTACCTCATAGTGATGAAATACTTCATGTTGGAAGGTAAGTTTACTATCTTTTACTACTACCACTTACCGTTCCTAAACCATGTTAGAAACAAAGATTTAATTTCCATCCCTTTCTATCTTCTGCACTCCTTAGAAAGTAACATCTTTGATATTAAGGATAACCTAGATAAGCCTATTCCTATCCTCTATCAGGGCCTCCTTCTTTGCATCTACCAGTTCCACAAAGATATTTGCCCGACACCCCAACCCTCCCTGATTATCTAGGAGATGCCCTAGGAAGATCCCCCAGCCAAAACTGAAAATCCCACCCAGTCCTCCTCCCAGTCCATCCATGTCATTCAGGAGCCTGAGTCGGGTGCCAAAGAAGGCAGGAACCACAAAAAATGTGTCAAAAACCCGTTTAATAAGAAGGACAGCTAGGAGGTGTCCTAGGTCTCTAAGTCTGAGGAAATTAAAAATAGGAAGGAGGATGACAGTACTCCCGAGACCGAATGTAGGCCCAAAAAAAGGAAAATAATGGAGAGCCAAGTTAGTTTGGAGGTGGATTTGAGTGGCTCGGGTCGCAAGAGGTCAAACAGACTCACCAAAGAGCAATGTAAAACCAGGCTGCTAGAAACAGCATCTAAAGAACAGTCCATGACTAAGAAAGACTCCCAAACCACCGAGTCCATGAATGATTCCTCGGATGACCATATGAGCCCCCCTAGGCCTAGTAACAACCCTGTTCCTGACCCCAAGCATGCCATGGAAACCCCCATTCCTACCCTGCCCTTGAGTCCTACTCAAGATCCCCAGGATAAGCCCCCTACCTCTGTTTACAATACCGAGGCCCCGGAGGACAGTCTCAAAGGTACTCTTAAAAGGAGGTTCACGAACTTGGATAGAGATATTGCAGAGATCAAGAAAAATATGCAAGAGATGATGAACCAATGTATGCTGACCAACAAATTCAACTTGAAGGTTATGAATGCTTCAGCTACGACTCTGTGTCATGTGCAGGAGAAGCTAGCGGGTGATATTTTGGAAGCGAACGAGGACAACAAGGATCTTTTCCTGTTTCTGCAGGAAGAATGGACGAGGACCTTGCTGTCTAATCAGTTGGGTGGGAAAAATTAATTCTGGTTCCCATGTGCTGGTTAATTTTGTATGGGCCTGGCCCTAGGACCCCCTATTTTTTTGTTGGGGTCATTTTTTACAGCTTTCTGTTCAGCCCTGTATGGCTTGTAACTGATACTTTACATGCTACTGCTCGGTCTAGATACTCTGTTTTAATTCGGTTGATTAGTATTGTGGTTTATATTTTTGATAGGGGCAGATTTAGACTGGCAATTATACTGTTAAACTCTTTATCTACTTTGACTGGTTACATTAATGTCCTATTAATGCGCTACTAGTCCTTTGTTGTTCGGGCCAGCACCCTCATTTCTTTATGCCATAAGTTTAAATGAATAACATGTTTAGTTATTGTCATAACCTCACCAAAACTAGAATCTTAAACAAAATGTCACATTCTCTTGTAACATAAATTTTAAACGAACAACAATTTAAAAGAATGTTTTTTTTTTATCCTTCCTCCTAAAATTTACTCATTGAGAATAAAACCTATCTTGTCAATAAAAATTGAACTACTTCATTTTTAATGCAGATTTGGATGGGAAATGCTCCGGTGAAGTGGAATTGGTGTTAAGTTACATCTCTATAGGATATTTTAATGAATAAAAGACTTATAGTGATTTGAGCAATTAATAATTCTTAAAAAAGGTTTGGTTGAGTGGAAGAAGATATTTCTCTTAGTTTACAATTCTCATTTAAGAAGGGCATTATCAAATTTTGTGAAGGGAATATATAAATATATATGGAATGCTCGTGCATTGTGGCTCACTATTTCACAAACATATCTTATTTTAAAAGGTATTTTGAAATGATGATATGTTACGGATTATTCTGGAATCCTCTGAGAAAATCATTCTATAGAAGCGAATAGCCGGTTTATAGCTCTACTATTCGCAATTTTAAACTACGTGATTCATGTTTGGCCACGCTTACCTTTTCTGTACGTACAAAAACAATTATTATAAGGTAATTTAATTCTAAATCGTCTGCTTGGTACATTGGGTATATGATTCGTACACTGCAAATAATTTTCTTGTACCTCATACTATATTTTGAAATTTACAGCATAAAAAATTCAGGGCATTCAGTTCAAGGAGATATTCTTAAAGATACATATGGCAAAGATCAAAATTCTATTGCTCACAATATGTTATGTACAAATATCAGGAATACTACATGGGAAACATCTAGTCCGCTGAACAATTTTAAATATACAGAAAATACACATAAGAACTGTTTCTCAGTAGTAATGATTTCCTCAGACTCATATTATGCCATCGCAGAATTGATAAGGTAATGATTTTGTTCATCCATGTTCCATAATTCATCAGAGTACAACTCTGTACTGAAGAGGAACTGTGGTGAACTAACTTCGCCATTTATATACAATTCGGAGTTCACAAACTCTCCTGAGAAGAAGTAAGCCAAGTCAGCCGAGTATTCTTCCTGCGCCAAAGCTGCTCCAACTTCGGAACAATCTGAAGCGGAAGCATCTTGCGCTTCAGATTCAAACTCCATTAATGATCTATTTGGAAATGGGCTCTCTTGAAACGAAGTAATTTCAGTTTTCAGTTGTTCTTCCATAATGTGGATATTAGATACTTTGGGCTTCTCAGTACTTTTCCATTGATACCTATTATCAATCTCTTTCTCAAGACTAGTTGCAGGTTCACCTGTAATTGCAAGCGACGAAGAATGAGTTGAACTCTTAAAATGTGCTTTCTTGCCGCTACATTTTCCATCTTTTTTAATCTTTTTCTTGAGATGGGTTCTCCAAAAGTTCTTTATTCCGTTGTCTGTCCTGCCCGGTAAACTTTCTGCTATTCGAGACCACCTGAAGTTGAAAAACGGATTTATTAAAATCATTCGGTAATTTACTCAATAGATTTCTACATCATTGTTATTTTCGATTGTCTGAACTCTAAGGAAAGAATGTAAAGAAACATAAAAAAATATTTACTCCAGGCAGAATCCAAAATAAAAATGTGACAATGAATCAAGATAATTAAGTAAGGTCATTAGAACAACAGAAACAATGAAGCAAGGAAAAGGTAGAACGTATATAACAGATTAAGTTTATACCTGTTTCCCCAACGGGCGTGGAGGTCAACAATCAGACGTTCTTCCTGGGGAGTTATGTTGGTGTGATTGAGATCAGGGCGAAGGTAGTTGAGCCATCTTAGCCTGCAACTCCTCCCACTTCTGTTCAGCCCTGCTTCATTTTCAAAGAAATTAGACCAACTGGGTATTGAAGAAATTAAAAGAGAGACATAAATTGTTATAGACAAACAAATTGTCAACTGATTTATAGGAATACAGCCGGAATTTCTTGATCAAACAATCAAAGGATTTAATTAATGATTGACCAACGGAGCAAATGATCAATGATTTGATCAACCGATTAAATGATCAGACCAAAAAACACTTTGAAACATCCAAAGACCTCTACTAACTTTCCATAATATTCCATGTAAAAATTTTCAAGAATTTCTTTATCAAATGATGAATGATTTGATCAATTGATCAAATTATGTAGGACAAAGAATTCATTACATGTGTCTTATCCATAGAAGTCTTAGAAACATCCAAACACTTCAGAAAACTTAATATCCTACTCTTTGCAAATACAAACTCTTTCTATTTTTATCTTCATACAGGAGTGCGCAAGACTGCAGTTCTTGTTATGAGACGTGGGAAGAATTAGAAGAATACTCTAACAGAAATTTAAGATTATGGTTTCACTTAATATACCTGATGCTTTGGCTAGAAATTCCCAATTCCCTTCACCATGGAGAGTGATACAAGAAATAAGACGAATGTCCTCCTCAAAATTCCAAGGCCCTCTCTTTCTTTCATCTTTCATCAATCCAGCACCACTTATGTCGGCCATTATATTCTGATTCTCTGCATATTACACCAAATTGAAATTAAAGTTAACATTACTGTTTACAAATAGTGAAGTTGATACATAATGTTCAGTACAAAAAAAATTAAAAGTATCTTTATACATCTCTAAGACCAAAGAATGGACAACTTTCAAAATAAAAAAGTAAATCAGTTATTTAAGGAAAGTTAATATAAGTTCTTCTATCAGAACATACCAATCTCACTGTATGTCATCTGAGAAATCTTAAAACCCTGGCTAGGAAAAAGAGTGAATAGCTCACTAAAAAAATAAGATGAGAATTCATTAGAAAACCGAGGAGCTCCTCACATTGAATCATGAGTGGTGCATTCCCATTGCCACATAACATATATATAATGACAGGAAACAATCACATCCCCTACAAAACTAGTTATCTTCTCTCCAAATTTCCTCCACTTGTCAGAAGGGAATAATTCTAAATTTTGTTTATTGTTTGGACTAATTTCATTTGATCACGCAGGCCAGAGTGGAGGAAAAGGGAGAAGAGGATCCTTCTCGACCGTCAGAACGATTTCAAATCGATTTGTAGCCAATCAAATGAAGACGCGCGTCGGATCATAAAGCTACGAATAGAAATATCAATGTCATTGTCAGGAAACATTTAGTTTCTATTTATAGTTTCTGTTTCCAGCAGATTGGTTTTCACAGTTTATTTATAGTCTTGTTTTGAGCGGATTGGTTATCACAGACCACTATCCACTAACCTAGTTTTCATGGTGTTAATTGGTTGACAAAATCCAAGAGCCTGTCGGCAAAATCTCTACATATAAGCTTTAGAGTGTGACAGAAATATTTTGTTTAGAGCTTTGCGAAGCACGATGACAGATAAATTATATAAAACCAGAGACATATTGGTGAAATTGTGACAGATTGAAAGAGCAATGGCGTGGTCGAAGATTATAGGCTAAAAGTTAGTGGTTTCTCATTTTTTATAGCGATTGTAGATATCCTTACCAGTCACTGCGTCGAAGAGTGCTTTTGGTTTTAAAGTAATGTGCCATGACCTCTATAATTAGATTCCCGTCGAAATATGGTTTGTTCAACCTGCATCCCAGTCACACGTAGCCCATTAATAGTTAAGTCATTTTTTATTTCTTTTGATTGAGGGTTCAGACCTGCACGATTCAGGCCTCATTTCTTATAATGTCTGAGCTTTGCACTCAGCAAGACATGATCCCTGGTGGGCTCACTAAGAACCATTCAACTTCACTAGGAGACCAAGGGCCCATTGACAATAGTTAAGTCATGTGAATATCATATGCATAAGCATATATGAGTGCACCAATTATTTTGGAATCTATTTCGATTATTTTCTTATTGACCCTAGATTTTTCACTTCTGGTTTTCTATCTCAGTTTTTGTATTCAGGATATAATTGTATATTAATTTTATTTTTTCTCAAAGTTGGTGAGGATAATTTTTTTATTTTTTATTTTTCAAGGTCCCTGCTAGGCAATGATGCCTCCTTTCCGGTTAATTTAAAGCCTTGAAAGGACAGTTTTCCTAAATGTGATTAAGTTCAAATTCAACTTCCCATTTATGGTTTCAAGATCTTTGTACTTGACCCTCTTGTAGTGTTAGATTTTAATGATTTTGCTTGAGTCAAGCATTCTTATTAACAGATTATTTATTATTTTATAAATTCTAAAAATAATAAAGAAATCATTATATGTTATTTTAATTATATAGAACATATTGCAAGAAGGAAAAGTAAATTTCAATTGATTGGTTTTATTAAAGAACAAATGATATATTTGTTACTTGGAAAATAAATTGATCATATTATCATAAATATAAGCTTATGTTATGAAAAAAATATAAGTCATTATCAACATATAAAAGCAAGTAACAAAAGGAAGAGCTAATTATGAGTATAAAAATAATTATTAGAACAATTGCTTTATTGATCAAAATACCAAATGAAATTAATATAGTTGTTGGATAAAGGTTGACATTGAGGTCAATTGTGTTGGTCAATTTTTTCATTGATGATAAGGTATCTAGAAGAACACAAGATATCTGAAAGAGTGCAATTACTACTATGACCACACGTCTAACTATAGCATAGTAAATTGCATCCCTATATAATTTTTTGCTCATCTAAGCCCTATTTTAGCTTGTAAGAACTTCCATGCACAATCATGTCCATTCAAACTTGTAGACATTACCATAGCATTCTAGACCTTAGCTCCTAGTTTTGGCCTTTATCAAGAGGACTATGTCACCCAAGGCAACTTAGTCCATATAATTAGACCCAAATTCAAACCCTCTCACAAGTAGATTTTGAGAGGAAAATTTAATCCCATGTTGGCATGTTAAACAAGTCTAAATCCAAAATGCTAATGATAGGTATAAATACAAGCTTACCCCCCTCCCCCTGCTCTGCCCCCTCTCCTATGAACATCTCAATAAAGTAATTTCTCCATCCATCCACATGAGCCTCAAGCACTCAAAGAATTTTTCTTCAAATCTAGCATTATGGAAAGCTTCAACAACCTTTGTCCAAGCATGTGTCCATAATTATTTTTCTTTTAGGTCTTTAGGATTCATGTTATTCCCAAAAGCACTTGTGACCACATTCAAAGTGCATTGCATTAATAAGGCATAACATATTTAAATTCTCATATCTATCCTATTTTATATATCAACACACTTTAATTGCCATGTTAATTATTTAAATTTCAAGGTTAAGTCCCAAACCAAGGTTTGACCTAAGAAAACCCCAATCAACCTCACGTTTTCTCTTCTTTCTATGTGCAGCTAGAAAGTTATAGACACCTGCATCTGGGTCAGATTGACTATTAGAAGTCTTGTAGAAACCTATTTCACATACCCGAAAGGGTTGAAATTATGTTGATCTAATTGATAGAGTCAATGACTATGGTAATCCACTCACTAATTTGTCCCTCTAATCATTTTTCTAGATTTTTAGTATAGGTTCCACTCTATACATATTCCTATATTCTATAGTCAAAGTATGCATCTATAAGCTCTATATCAATGTACATATTAAAAAATACAATTTTTCCATATTTTGACTTATCTTTTACATTCCTCTTTCATTATTACATAAGAATTTTGAGCTCATCATGAAAAAATATGAAATCCATTTTGTGTCCAACATATTGAGGCAATTGGATCACTATATTCCCAAGGTAACTAAAGTAGAAATAGATTATGATTCCCAATTTTCCCATACAAACTATCAAACTCTATTTTCCCACATTACATTTTAGTGAAAATGATGCTTTACATACTTCTAATTTTTAGATCTAATTTCTGTGTATTTTATTTTCATGATGGAATTTACTAAATCCAAATGGTTTTCTATTTCACATGCGATTACATTGCTTCTTAGTTAAACTTATCAAAAATACATGTGTGAGATAATGGTTTCTTATAATTTATGTTTCTATCACTCATTCATAGCACTATTATATGGCATCGGTAGAATTTCAAAGATATTTTGAACTTACAAATTATAATTTCTCAAAGATTTAAAATATCTTGTATTTTATTCTATGATTAGAGTTTTAAGGAAATTCGTATGATGAGTATATTTAATAAGACCTTATGTAGAAATTGATAATCATAGAAATGACACATAAATGAACAATACTTGTACCTACCCCATGTTATCTTTTTTTAGTGAGGATAGAATCAATACTCATATTCATCATCTCTTAAAGGGAGATGCATCATCCAATAATAATAATAATAGATCAGCCTTACAAAGATACCTTTCTCCAAGAGGGACAAGCTAAACATGATAATTGAAGTGCTTGAATCACTCTAGATTCTCTCTACAAACTCTTAGATCTTATTTTCACCATTAAAATATTTTAAATCCAAATGATGTTATGTAGTTTATTTATGATATATCTTCTAACATTAAGTAAAGATATAAATCTAGATAAGCCTACTTCTTCCAAACCTAGTAAAGTGAATGACAATTTTGGTGATAGGATTAAAAGTATTTCTAGATAGATATCAATCCTCCTACTATGCATCCCTTTGAAACACCTTTTTGTAGACCTCAAGTTTAAATTATTACATGATCCTTAAAAAAAAGACATATTATAAGGTAGATTATGATATTATTTCTAAACAAGGCTATAGAAGTGATGCAGGAGCATCCTGGGTGTAAGAGCAATCTTGCATCACCCAAAAATATTTTTGTTTTTGTATTTAATAAGGGCTATTTTGTGGAGAGCTGCTATTTATGGAAAGTTACTATTTTTGGTAATTTTCGTATGTGCTCAGAATGATCTTATTTCTTTCTTGGAGGTTCATTTTGGTCATATAAGTCTGCCAGTAAAGTTTCATTGCCAGATCAAGTGTATATTGGAAGATAATGAAGATTTTCGGTATTGGCAGCAGGGTACAGAAACTTTGAACTCAGTTTTGAAGGCTTTAGAGGCCCCGGATGAGGTCAAAAATTTGCGTGACGGGCACTTGCGTAGGTCAAGCTTGTAGAGTGCTTCGTGGCATTTCCGAAATGGGGTTATAATAGCCGAGTGGGTCAACTGGTGATGACTTATGGTCTTCGGAAGTTGGGCCACCTGAAATGGCGGAAAATAATTTTCTTCAAAATTTCTGTTCAGGTTTCAAAGGTTATCTTGAGCCGACTATGATGTAATAAAATGTAAAATAAAATAATTCTAAGTTGGTCGGCCTTATTGGCTAAAATTCTGGAACCTTCCTAGGCGGTGGAAAATTGCCTATATAAGGAAGGCTGTATTATTGTCTTAGGCAGTTCAGAATAGTTCTGGGTAGTAGATCTGGGTATTGATTCGAGGCTTTGTCCTAAAGAATATTGTAAGGGAATGCCCATGTGGCTTTGCATATTGTAATTCTGAAAGTTTGTAATTCCACATTTGTGGAGATAATAAGAAGCCAATTTTCTGTTCTTGCATATTATTGTTGTTGTTTCTCTATTTCTGTTATGTGTTTGTGGCATTAAGGGGAGCACCCTTCATCAGGTGGTATCAGAGCCAGGTTTTCTTGAGTGTGTAAACAGATCGCCGACTATGAGGCAGTTTGCACCAGGACCGTGGCTAGGGTTTCAGCGCGCATCGCGAAAATACCTCCATGAAGGGAACGTGGCGAAAGAGCTGGTGTTGTAACACCTGAGGTTAGAGAGCTGTAGAGACAAGTGCGAGCATTACAAGAAGAGATTCGTAGAGGAATGAATCTTAATGTCAGAGACGAAAGCGAAGATGAAGCCGAAGAAGAATATCAAGAAGGAGAAGCTGAAATTGTGAACCAGGAGGAAGAAAGACTTTTTCGGGCGATTTCCAAGATTGGGAAAAGACCTAAGATTGAGGTTCCCACATTTTATGGAAATCTTAACCCAGAGGAATTGATCAACTGGATCAATGAATGTGAGGAATATTTTGAGTATGAAGATGTTGAGGATCCTGACAGGGTCAAATTTGCGAAGGCCAGACTGAAAGGTCATGCGAAGATCTGGTGGTAAGAAATTCAATTGGAGCGAAATAGAAGAGGGAAAGACAAAATCACAAGATGGGATCGGATGGTGGATAAATTGAAGTGACAGTTCATTCCTGTTGATTATGAGCTTGATCTACTAAAGAAAATGCAAAGTTTGAAGCAAGCAGGAAGATCTGTTCAGGAGTATACAGAGGAGTTCTATCGACTCCTCATCAGAACAGGCCATGCAGAAGCTGATAAGGAGAAAGTTGCCCGATACCTTAATGGGTTAAGGCCAAGCATTCAAGAGGAGTTGAATCTGGTTCGAATGAGCAGTATTGAGGAGGCATACCAATTTGCCCTAAAAGTAGAGGAAAAGCTGAACAAGAAGTTCGAAAGCAGACAAAACGGAAGAGGTCACGGTGGACGATCTGGTGGACGGTCATATGGTGGCTGAAATGAAGATCTGAAAAAGAAGGATGAGGCCAGTAGTAGTCAGAATCAGCGTGGAAATAATTCCAATCACTTCCAAGATCAGAATAATAGAGATCAGAGAGGAAGAGGAAAAGGACAAGGATCTGGAAGAGGAGGCTTCCGTGGAACATGTTTTCACTGTGGAGAAGAAGGTCATAGGGCATTTGAATGTCCTCAGCACCAAGGAAGAACAGACAGAAGAAATGAAGGCCAGGCCAGAGTTGCACATGTAGATGAAGATGCCAGATCATCAAATTCTGAAGATACTGAAAGAGGAGAAACGTTGATTAACAGAAGAGTCCTGTTGAGTGGTGAGAATGAACCTGAGCAAAGGAGGAGCCTGTTTCGCACCAGGTGCAAGTGTGAAGGTAAATGTTGTGATGTGATCATTGATAGTGGAAGCACTGACAATTTGGTGTCAGAAGAAATGGTGACAAAGTTGAAGCTCAGGAGACAGAAACACCCACATCCATATCAGATTGCCTGGGTACAGGATGACCACAAGGTCATGGTCAATGAACAATGCCTGGTGAAGTTCAAGATTGGCGGATACCAAGATGAGGTATTGTGTGATATCATATCTATGGATGCATGTCATATGTTGTTGGGTAGACCATGGCAGTTTGACAGATGTGCTATACATGATGGTCGTGCGAATACCTATTCCCTGACAAAGGATGGAGTGCGGCATAAGCTAAAACCATTGAAGGAGACTGAACAAAAGGATATTGTATCCGATAACGTGCCTGATAGATTACCACCGGTCAGGAAGATCAGTCATCAGATGGACTTGATCCCAGGGGTGAGTTTGCTGAATAAGGCAGCACACAGAATGACACTTGCAGAAAGTGAGGAGTTGAACAGACAAGTACATGAACTGTTACAGAAAGGATTGATCCGTGAGAGTCTGAGTCCCTATGCTGTACCAGCGGTATTAGCACCAAAAAAGAATGGAGAATGAAGGATGTGTACAGATTCCAGAGCAATAAATAAGATCACAATCAAGTATAGGTTTCCATTGCCACGAATGGATGATATTATGGACTGTTTGAGTGGAGCTATGTATTTCTCAAAGATAGATCTGAAGAGTGGATATCACCAGATTCGGATCAGAGAAGGAGATGAATGGAAGACTGCCTTCAAGACAAAAGAAGGACTATATGAGTGGTTAGTCATGCCTTTTGGGCTAACCAATGCACCAAGCACTTTCATGCGGCTCATGAATGAGGTTCTGCAAGAATTTCTAGGTAAGTTTGTCATTGTTTACCTAGATGATATTTTGATCTTTAGTAAGACATTGGATGAGCATATGATGCATATTCGTATGGTATTTGAGAAGTTGAGAGAAGAGAAATTGTTGATTAATTTGAAGAAGTGCAGTTTTGTGAAGAAAGAGTTAGTGTATTTGGGATTTGTAGTTTCAGCAGAAGGTCTAAAAATGGATCCAGAGAAGGTACAGGCTATCCTTGAATGGCCTACTCCAAGGAGTGCTACTGAGGTAAGATCTTTTCATGGTCTAGCTAGCTTTTACAGAAAGTTTATCAGAAATTTTAGCAGTATTTGTGGACCCTTGACTGAAACAATGAGAGGGGATAGAAAAGAGTTTAAGTGGACTAAAGGAGCAGAAAAGAGTTTTCAATTATTGAAACAAAAAGTTACAAAACAACCTGTTTTAGCACTTCCAGATTTCAATAAGGTGTTTCAAGTAGATTGTGATGCTAGTGGCACTGCAATAGGAGCTGTTATGAGCCAAGAAGGTAAACCTGTTGCTTATTTCAGTGAGAAGTTAAATGATGCCAAGAGGAAATATTATGTTTATGATCAATAATTTTATGCTATAGTTCAGGCATTAAAGAAGTGGAGACATTATCTACTTCCTAAGGAGTTTGTTTTGTATACTGATCATCAAGCTTTGCAATATTTGAATAGTTAAGGAAAATTGAATCAAAGGCATTTGAAATGGGTTGAGTTTTTACAGAGTTATACATTTGTTTTGAAACATAGGAGTGGAAAGTCTAATAGGGTTGCAGATGCTCTTAGCAGAAGGCAACTATTGCTGACAGAAATGCAGATTGAAGTGGTTGGGTTCAAGGAACTCAAGAATTTGTATCCAGAGGATCCTGATTTTGGTGAAGCTTGGAAAGCTTGTACAGAACCTGTTACTCTAGACAGGACGAAATGGTTGGATTTCATCATCCAGGATGATATGCTATTCAGAGAGAGTCAGTTGTGCATTCCACAAAGTTCTATGAGGGAGAATCTCATCAAGGAGAAGCATAGCGGAGGATTGGCTGGACATTTTGGTCGTGACAAAACCCTAGGTTTGGTTAGTGAGAATTATTATTGGCCACAGTTGCAGCAAGATGTGAAGAAGTTTGTACAGAGTTGCAGAGTATGTCAGATGGCAAAAGGATTGAAGAAGAATACAGGGTTGTATTAGCCATTATCTGTACCAGAGAAGCCTTGGGAGGATATCAGCATGGACTTTGTTCTTGGTTTACCGAGGACACAGCGGGGACACGATTCAATTTTTGTGGTAGTTGAAAGATTTTCAAAGATGGCACATTTTATTCCCTGCAAGAAGACTAATGATGCTATTTATGTAGCAGAATTGTTTTTCAGAGAAGTAGTGAGACTTCATGGTTTGCCAAAGACCATAGTTTCAGATCGGGACACTAAGTTTGTTGGATATTTCTGGCGTACATTGTGGAAGAAGTTGAAGACAGATTTGAAGTTTAGTTCATCACATCATCCACAGACTGATGGACAGACAGAGGTGGTGAATAGGAGCTTGGGAAATTTGCTGAGATGTTTGGTTGGAGATAAGCCAACAGGATCGGATTTGATTTTATCACAGGCGGAATTTGCATACAATAATTCTGTCAATAGAAGCACTGGTAAATCACCATTCCAGATTGTATATGGAAGTAGTCCAAGAAATGCATCTGAATTGAGGAAGATAGATAAAGGAGAAATAAGTAGTGCTGAAGCTGAGGATTTTGCAGAACACTTGAAGAACATCCATGAGGAGGTGAGGAAGCATATTACCAAGATGAATGCACAGTATAAGGCTAAGGCAGATGAGAAAAGGAGGTATAAGGAATTTTAGGTTGGTGATGAAGTCATGGTTCATTTGCGGAAGGAGCGATTTCCAGTTGGTACATATAACAAGCTGAAAATGAAGAAGTTTGGACCATGTAGGATACTGAAGAAACATGATTCAGGAAATGCATATGAGGTAGAATTACCTACTGAGCTAAATATTTTGCCAGTGTTTAACATTTCAGATCTAACAGAGTATCATGAAGGAGGTGTTAAAGATGAGATCACAGCAGCACAGTGGAGTATTCCAGCAACTAGTTTAGACACTAAGGAGATCGAAGATATACTGGACAGTCGTGTTGGCAGAAGCACAAGGAACATGACATATGAAGAATATCTGGTCAAATGGAAAGGATGACCTATTGAAGATTCATCATGGCTGACAAAGGACGAGGTTAGCCGTCTTGGTTTTCCTCTGCACACCTGAGTCGTGACAGGGTCACTTCTCAAATTACCCTGGGTGTCTGATGCAGGAGCATCCTGGGTGTAAGAGCGATCTTGCATCACCCAAAAATATTTTTGTTTTTGTATTTAATAAGGGCTATTTTGTGCAGAGCTGCTATTTATGGAAAGTTACTATTTTTGGTAATTTTTGTATGTGCTCAGAATAATCTTATTTCTTTCTTGGAGGTTCATTTTGGTCATATAAGTCTGCCAGTAAAGTTTCATTGCCAAATCAAGTGTATATTGGAAGATATTGAAGATTTTCGGTATTGGCAGCAGGGTACAGAAACTTTGAACTCAGTTTTGAAGGCTTTAGAGGCCCCGGATGGGGTCAAAAATTTGGGTGATGGGCACTTGCGCGGGTCAAGCCTGTAGAGCGCTTCGTGGCATTTCTGAAATGGGGTTATAATAGCCGAGCGGGTCAACTGGTGATGACTTATGGTCTTCGGAAGTTGGGCCACCTGAAATGGCGGAAAATAATTTTCTTCAAAATTTCTGTTTGGGTTTCAAAGGTTATCTTGAGCCGACTATGATGTAATAAAATGTAAAATAAAATAATTCTAAGTTGGTCGGCCTTATTGGCTAAAATTCTGGAACCTTCCCAGGCGGTGGAAAATTGCCTATATAAGGAAGGCTGTATTATTGTCTTAGGTAGTTCAGAATAGTTCTGGGTAGTAGATCTGGGTATTGATTCGAGACTTTGTCCTAAATAATATTGTAAGGGAATGCCCATGTGGCTTTGCATATTGTAATTCTGAAAGTTTGTAATTCCACATTTGTGGAGATAATAAGAAGCCAATTTTCTGTTCTTGCATATTATTGTTGTTGTTTCTCTATTTCTGTTATGTGTTTGTGGCATTAAGGGGAGCACCCTTCATCAAGAAGATAAGGTCTTCCAAAAAAATGAAACAAGGAATAAAGTCTGAATAGAACCTCTTTCATTTAATTATACTACCAAAGGTTTAAGATTTAGTTACACTACCTTTGGTACTACCAATTTTAAACTTTTAAACTTCTCATTCTTTAAGCACTTTTGATCATCCCTTGTCTTAAAGCTATGTATGATTTCATTTTAGGTGAACTCAATTGATATAAGTGAGACCATATTACACAAATAATAAGATTTAGGGAATTTCCCCTTGCTTTTACTATAATGGGAAATATCAAATTGTCAATAATATGCTTTTTCTACAATGGTATAATATGCAGTTAGTGGTATAGGGGAAAGATAGATACTACAATGTAAATATGCAGTGAAAACATTAAATGGGTATGCGTCAGTAAAAAATAATAGTTATTTCTTCATTTCTCATATGAATTTTTCATGTAAAGATCAAAGTGGATGTTAATAGAAGGTCATAGTGAACCTTAGTTGCATATTTGGTGAAGGATATGAGTGATAGTTGTGCAAAACATGACAAAGATTTAATACATTAATATCACCTAGACGTCATCTCTGACTTCCATGAATTTAGTATTACCTCATGGGATGTAAAGAGAAACAAATTGGATTTGAGTGTTGAATTTTTTGGTTGTTTTTAAAACTACTAAAATCCCCGATTCATTTCATAGTACAAATTTTAATAATAAATCTAACAAATTTCTTTTTATTATTGGGTCTTGGCCTGTTTCATAAATTGTAAAGTTCACACTGTGGTTCAAAGGGATAAAAACTAACTATTGGCCTGATCATAACATTCAAATCAATTATTTAAGGGTGTCTTTTAATTGAAGATTCACATTTTGTCACATGGCTTGATTTTTGGACCAAGTCCAATGTTCAAAATCACCTCTAACTCTCTAACATTGTTCAAGAAGCCCATCGCAAATGATTTAAATGGCTCAAAGATAGTGAAAATCCCTTGCAACATACACATATATGGAATATGTAGAATCATGAATAAATAAGACAAGTTGTATGATTAATGTGCTTAAGAGGTATCCCCTCGACTTTGAGAAAATATATAAAATATGCATCAATTAATTGGTAGGATGCAAAAGAGAAGAATAAAAAATGGTAAGATTCCCAATGCACTCAATATGTGATCATTAATGAGAAAAGGAATATGTTTACTTGTTGTTAAAAGCTTCATTGCATACATCAACAATCATCTACAAAAATTGAAAACACCTAAGCCAGGCCTTTTAAAAATGCAATGGAAAGATGGTGAGAGGGGTGACTAATTTATTTCCATGATCATTAACACCTTCAAAAATTATATAATTAGAATCAGTAAGGTCTCGAATAACAGTTTTCAAGTGGAAACATTTTTCATTACCATGGCTAGGTTGACGATGGTATTCATAGAAAGCTTTGTAATCAAAGTTTTTGGGTAATGGTTTGGATCTGTGAATGGTTATAATAGGAGGAATTTTTAACACATTAGCATTAATTAAATTCAACATCACATTATGAAAAGGGTCAAAAAGGTAAGTAAAATCATGAGCAGGGCTAATGATAGATGAAAAAGGAGGCACACCTCTAGATGTTGCAACCAACTATTCATCAATATTGTTGGATGAGTTTCTGATTTTTATGAGGTTTTTTTGGTTTTTGAAATTCGCTAAATTTTTTGGATGTGGCATCACTCTTAACAATAGTTATAGGATCCATTGGAGTAGTTCTCTCAAACTGACTCACTTGGAGTTGATAATTATGAAGCAGTACACATAATTGAGGAATGGAAGACAATTCAAAAAGTAGAATCTTATCTCTAATGTCTTTTTGTAAATTAGAAATAAAAATGTGTTACACATTAATATCACGCAAAAGATAAGAAATCTAAACATGAAAATGCTTAAATATACCAATGAAATCAATCGTACCTTTTATTTAAAAGCTTGTTTGCAATAAATTAAATCAGTCAAAGAAATATTAGGACCAATTTTCTTTGGAATTGTTGAATTAAAGAATTAGCAAGATTTTGGAAAGAAAAATCTACTAAGGAGGAAAAGAACAATACCATTGCAAGGCATTGTCTCAAAAGGTTCTAGTTAAAAAAAATTCCATGAACCTATAGTCATGAGAGAAGTCACTACACAAGGTTCAAAATATTTTGACATGAATCAAAGGATCACCCTTACTGTTATAGGTCTCAAGATGAGGAATGTCCATATATAGCAAGATAACAACATGGTTGATATCCAAAGACAAAGGAATATCAATGTCACAAGTAGAAATGTTGAATTTGAATTGAGTCATTCAAACAATTTATTTTTGCAAAGAAGACACGGTTTGAGACAAGCTATTAATAGTAGATTTGGTAGAAGAAATGATAGGATGGGAGATGTTTGAAATGTTAGGAACATTGTTAGAAATTGAAGGAATGGTTGAACATGAAAAGAAAATACTATGGTAAGTGGGCATAGATAAAGGTAATGAAATACATGGCACACTTGAATGAATGGAAGGATAAATAGGATTAGGAATGTTCACATGGGTAGGATTTGAATTTTTAATTAAATTTTTTATTATAGGTGGAGCATAAGTGGATACACTAGGAATAGAAGCAGAGATAGGAATAGAGGTCTCAACACTAGTAGTATGTAGAATAAGACCTAAATCTAGATCACAATCCCTAATATTAGTATACTTGACATTAGTATGTACGAGGTGAGAGATACTAAACAATATCCTAACATGTTCAGCATTGTGGATAACCTTCCTTAAATCTTTAACAAAATAAATGACTTCGAGATTAGGGTTTTCTTATCCTAACCATTATTCAAAATTATCAAAGTCATAGAAAAGTTTTTGGACTTGAATACGAGGAACCATTAAAGCTTCATCTTCATCATGAGAAGAACGAGAAGAGATAGTATCCATGAAAGGATTAATATCATTAAGGTCCATGTTGGTCTCAACAAGGTTCCTAGGAAAGAGGGAGGAAACAGGATCAAAGGAACTCATAAGTCCATGACTTCTTCTAACTAGAATACTTATAAATAAGACTCAAGTTATAACACTCATGCACAAGGGAATGCAAGGAAAGGAGAAAAAATATAATTATAGGATTTGAAATAAATATGCAATCCAAATAAAAAGAGTTTCCTATGAAAAACACTTTTAACTAAACATATAATGTAAAAAATACAAATATTTGTGACTATGGAAATGAAAAGAATGATATGTAGATCTAGATATAAAGATATGAAACATATCTAGATCTAGATAAAAAAAAGATGTAAAGGAGATCATGCAAAGACAACCTAGATATCCAAATGCATAGATTGTAATAATATGCATGTACAAAATAGATCTAGATATCCAAATGCATAGAAAGAGGATCTAACACAAAAATCTAAATGGGGGTGTAATGAGTCGAGCTCACAAAAATGTATAGGGGAAAATGGTGGGCAGTACTAGGATGTAGATCACTCACCAAGATCCTTATCATACATTAGGTATACCAAACCCCCTACAAATGGAATATGAGTAGCACAACCAAGAGAGTAACAATGCCAATGCAATATTTAGACACAATTTAGGGTTTTTGTATATTCCTAATAGGATATGACAATAGAAATAGAAATATAAATGATATGATAATGTAAAGGATAGAAGTTTTGATCTATGAAATTAAATACAAGAAAAGTAATGAATGTGCATATCTTGAAACAAAATAGGAAGATTTGAACTTTAGATTTAAATTTTGTTGGCCTAGTATTACATTATTTTTCTTAATAAAAATATTTGTTAAATAATTGTCAATGGTTATCATTGTTGACATTCTGAATAGTTTATGTAGTACCTATTTAAAGGCCTTGTTTGAATCAATAACATCATTGCATTATATTTTGATCATTTCTCTATTTTCTCATGTGGTATTAGAGTCACGTGACATGGGTTGATCCCAAAGCTGTAAGGCTATTAGAATATAGGAAAGGTAACATACGAGATAAGGAGATTGATAGAATGAAAAAAGTTGTGAGGATTATCCTCTAGTAAGATGCTTTTGGAGAACATATTATTCACGTAGTATAATTGAATAGAGTACAGTTTGAAATTTGAAATAGGAATAGGCTAAAGACTTCCTTTTTCAATGGAAGTGATAGAAGTAAAAATTGTCATTCATTTGATGCTGGCATTTATCAAAAGTTAAAAATTTGTAAGCTTAGTTTTTCTATATTCTATCTTATTTGATGGGATTTTGTATCATTTAATTCATGTATAAAAATGTTAGATAGGAAAATAAGTACTATTGCCAAATTCAAAGGGCATGAATTTCATACTTGGAAAATTAAAATACAATTTATTTTGATTGAGATATATTTATGGGATATTGTTAGTGAAATTATTCAAAAACCCCAAGATGAAAATGAAGCAATGAAGTGGATGACTAAAGATCATAGGGCCACAACATTAATTGGTCTTGGTTATCAGATGCATATTTGTACCATGTTGATCTGTTGAAGATATCAAAAGAAATATGATTTGGGCTCAATATTTTATTTTGTTTACAAGCTTCTAGTGCCAAAATATCCATAAAGAATAAATTGTTCGAGTTGAAGATGAATGAGGGAGATAATATTTTTCAACATATAAGAATGTTTTGTTCTCTCCTTACTCAACTTGTAAGTGTAAACTCCAAAGTAGATGATGATCATGCCAAGGAAATTTTATTGAGAAGTATGTCATCAAGCTTTGAACATAAAATTTTCACTGTGAACAAAATGAATTCTAGCTTAGAAACTATAATTTATTCTTCAATTGATGAAGGAAGTAGAGCTAATAAGAGTCATCAAATTTTTGAGAAATGTGCTTTGGTTGCTAGAAAAAAATATAACATTTCCACTTGAAGAGAATTAAAATGTTATTATAGTAAAAAAAATGGACATGTATAGGTGAACTCTATTAAATGGGCCAAAGATCTCATTGATGGAAATTTGAAGAAAAATAAAACTTTTTCTGCAACTAAACGTGACAGAAAATTTTGCGGATTTTTAGTACACACAAATGACTCATCTGATGATGAAAAACATTCTCACAATGGAAGGGTTGATGAAATATTTATGCTTTAGAAGATAAACAATTGCTAGGAGGCTAGAGGCAATAGAGGAAGGAGCACACCTATCATCTTGAACTAGATTCTCTATCAGAGATGATTAAACACAAGAGAAGAAAGGTATTTGTGTCCCTAAAAAGTTGGGGCTTGGTAGTTCTTTCTTGAAGAAAAGAGGGGACATGAGATATTTGTGTCCCTGGAGAGAAGAGGTTTCTTCACATCATGATTGTCCATTTAAGGAGCGAGGGAGGGCATGATTTAATTGGTATGTCAAGAACTTGAGGAGGTTTTAGTCACACTTGGGGGAGATGTCCAGATGTTTTGAGGAAAGGAATATCATGTGCAACCATGTTAGTGGTGATTTATGTAGCAAATGAGAGTTTATTTCCATAACACTTGAGGAGGTGTTAAACACACTCAAAGGAGATGTAGACATTCAAAAGAAAGGCATCTCATGTGTAGCACTAGAGGAGGAATTAGACACACTAAGAGGACATGTTGAATTTAAGAGGAAATGTGCCCCTGGGAGGTGGGAACACTCATCTTATGAAGACAACTTAAGGTCTTCTAGTCAGGAGATCCACTAATGCGATCATTTTGGTGTTTCTTGAGTGAGCGAGGAGGATAGGTGAAGGCATTTCATCAAATTATTTAGAGAATTGGGATTAAGATCATTGAAAATTCCACTCTTGTTTGGATTAATGTAATAAGGGGGGAAGAATGTTGGCATAGTATTGAATTAGTTTTCTTAATAAAAATACTAGTTATATAATTGTCAACGGTTATCACCATTGATAGTCAGAATGGTTTATGTAGTGCTTATTTAAAGGCCTTGTTTGAATCAATAATATCATACCATTTTATTTTTATCCTTTCTCTATTTTCTCAAATTTGACTATCGCCAAAATGTTAAAGTTTGTTATAACTCTAAACCTGGGTTTGTGGGACCTATAACTATCAACTCTACAATTTTCAACCAAAAAGTGCTAGGAAAAGCTATTTTTCCAAGGACAATTTGAGAGGTCAAATTATTTCCTACTATTCCAAATTTGATGAAATTCTCTAGGGTCCTCCAAATGTGTTTGTTCTTCCTAGACTTAAATCGATAACTGTGTAACCTTTTACTACACATAGAAAAGAAGGGAAAAACATTGTGGAAAAGGATTTTCCTTGGCCAAAACCATTTCTACAAATTAACCTTGAAATAAAATTAAAATTGCATTAACGAAAGTAATGAATAGGATAGGTAAATTGTTGTTTCACCCTGCATGAAACCCTCATCAATGGATGTAGAAATAACTCAAATCTATGAAGATTCTTAAATTATTCTAGGAATGAGATGTAGAATCAAGTATGCCTTCATAAATTCTTTGATCTATGATTGCCACTCTTAGATCTTGAATCTTTGTATTCTTGATAATCACTTAGGTGAAGGAGATAGAAATAAGAATGGATGTGTGTGTCTTCTTTCCATGTTTTGAAATCCTCTACTTCACCATCATTGGAGAGAAACTTGAATCAATTAGAGAAGATTTTCTTTTCTTGAATAGATATTGAAGAAATGGAGGCTTGGAAAATCTTGAATTGGATTCTTTCCTTCAAATATTGAATCCAAAACCTCAATTGTATAACTTGAATACTTGATTTATTGACAATAGCATCTTTGACTTACATTTAATATATGGAAAAAGAGATGATTAGATATCTTTTTATAGTCATATCATAATTTAAATTTGATTGAGACAAACCATAGATCTAGACCTTGGAAGAAAACCACAACATCAGGCTTTGGGCCAAATTTAAGATCAAAAGACTAGGGACATGTTGACTAGTCAACTTGTCCCTAGGGATAAGCTGACATGTTCAAGCAAAAATCACCTCAAACATTGGCATGATCTTGGGTAGTGTGATAGGATGTGGAGGGATAAAATGAAAATTGGTGGGATCAAGCATAATAGACATTCACATCTTGAAATAACCAAAATATGGCCTAATAGGTCTTAGAGCCTTCAGTAGTGGGTGATAACTTTTTAGGATGATACACATAAAAATAATATAAATATATGTCTAATTTATAGATGAATATGATTATCACTGAGATATATTCCAATTTATCTCTTATTATTAAGCACAATGAAATATCTTATAGTTGAAATTTTTAAGGCTTGTGGATGCTTTTTGCACTATCTATTGAAAAATGAATGAATTGTAAAACTCATTAAATCTAAGAAAGGCTATGATATATATGATACATCATTATCTATTTATCACCATTCATTCCTCATTGTATTCAATGAAAATATTCTTTCGAAGACTTAACAAACTATATAGTTGACATGAAATTACTCTTTACGCCTCCTTATTTCCAACATATATCACTCGAATTCTATATTTAAATACAATATGCCCATTTTTATCAAATAATAAAGGCACAACAATTTAAATTTTATTTTAGTAGATTATAATTAACTTCTTATTAATTATTTATTTATTAGATGATAATATTTTTATTTTTGGGGTAATAATTATTTGCACTATATAATTAATTTTCTAGATGCATGGTTGGATAGAAATTTTATAAATTATCCATTCATATTTATACCATACTTATCCTAAAATTATATTTTATGTTTCTACTGTATTAATTTTTACTTGAGGATTTTATGGAAAAAAAATTATCCTTATTGTGAAGAAAGCAAGTGTTCACTTTTAAGGTACATGAATAATCACTATTTAGAGTAGATGTCTTTTATTATAAATTTTAAATCTTGTATTAGAATTAACTAAATAAGTTATAATTATTTCTAGAACACATTGTGTAATAGTTTTATATATTTTACCTATGTTTAATATTAAAAAAATTAATATAGTGTGAGAAAAGTTTATTGCACATGCCATGAATTTCTATTTGTATTTTTATTATGTTCACCCAAAGTAATATCTCGTGACTCTAGATTTTTAAAAATAGTAGCCACATTCTCTCAACATGATAAACCACTAGAAAAGAAAACAAACTATTTGAAAATGGGATTACATTAGCTATTACATTTATGTAATTAATTAATTTCAATTGTGTATTTACAATATCTTGATAATATATATAATTCAAAAAAGTTATACCGTGATTTGGAAGAATCGATTTGATATTCTATGTTCATCTATTATTGTTGATTTGGTCATTTTTTTCATTGAACACCTACTCTATATTTAATTATACATCGATCTTGCTTAGTTGGAAGACCTAATAGTTGAGAACCCTAATATCACATTTCTCATAATCCTATGTAAAAGTTTCAACTCATTCCAATTTTTTAATAATAGCTTACTGGGCCAATCTACTACTAAAAATTAAGGTTTCAAGGCCACATAATAATGATTTTTAGAAGGGTGTCAAAAAGACCTAGAAAAAAGAGAGTCTCGTACATGTTCACTAAATCACATTTTGTTATTATAATAATGTGGTATTACATGATTGACTACTATTCAATTCTAAGGAATACCTTTCATTTATGGGTATTTATTGTCAACACTTACAAGTCTAAATTCACAACTATTAGTGGAATAGGCATAAAACCATCAAGTGTTATAACAATAAAAAATTATCAACTACTATATCCTTTCCCCTAATATGAAAACAATTACTTTAATATTTCTTAAAAAAATTTATAATGAAATCAAGTGACTTTTAATTTAACAGGATGAGCATATAATTAATTTTTATATGTTTTAACCATGTTTTATTTTTATAACAAGAATCATTTCCCAAAATAGTATGTTTAGTATATCAAATAATACCTAGTTTTTATTGAACCTAAATCATTTTAGAGAATTCTTTGTTTTATGCATGTTTTGATTTTTACTAAAATGTGAAACATATTAAGCACTTTAACTCCATTGGTCTTTATGTTTCACTAAGATATTTTATCACGTCTCATTCAAATTTGAGATAAAAAGATATCAGATAGAAAATTATTATACTAATAAATAAATTCAAAATGGTGCAATTTATATTATGACCATTTTTTATACTTTATGATCAAGTACATGGAATTTATAACATGTGAAGGTACAAGTTACAATTTTATTTTCCAAAAACCTCACTACTTTTATGTTTCCCATCAGCTAATCATTAGATATCTAAAGATATCTTTCACTGTGATTCTTTATTATCACTGAAATTTAGATATGTATATTTTATGAAAATATAGTATTTTCTTATTCGATTCACTATGATAATCACCTAATTAATTATTTCCTTATATTATTGTTACTTTATTCATGCTCAATCTAAACATATAACTTTGACTTATTTTATTAGGTTAGGATAATAATAGATCGCGTTGTCTCAATTTGTATTACATCGTACATGGGGTCTGTTATCTTCAATTGAGCCTTGCAATTTACCCCATATTTTGAGGGGTAGTAACACTTATATGAGTGCTACTATGAGGAATTATATAAAGGTAGATAATTTCACATTACGTGGTATACATTGTATCCCTACATCAGGTTCCAATATCCTTTCCATCTACCAAATTACACATATTAGGTAGAGGATGACATTAACTAACATTGATCCTTAGAAAATATAACAAGATATGTTTCAACATAGTCCTTTATTATCATTAAAAATTATATGTCTATATTTTATGAAAAGATAGTAAGTTTTTATTAGATTCACTAGGATAATCACCTAATTAATCATTTAATTATATTCTTTTTACTTTATTCATGTCCAATCTAAACTTATGACTTCTATTTATTTTATTAGGTTAGGATAATAATAGATCATGTTGTCTCAATTTTTATTCCACCATACATGGGGTATGTTATCTTCAATTGAGTCTTGGAATTTACCCTATATTTTGAGGGGTAATAACAGTTATATGAGTGCTACTACGATGCATAATATAACGTTAGATAATTTCATATTACATGTTGTACTTTTTATCCCTTTATTATGTTCTAATATCCTTTCCATCTAAAAAATTACAAATATTGTGTATAGGAACACATTAGAGTTTGCACTTCATTCAATGCTTATCAAAAACTTTTACAACATAGATATTATTGCATTTGCCACAATGGATCACATTTCTTAATTGTATGAGTTGTATTATTTTACTTCCAATGTTATTGTAGTTCCATTCGTTGGTCCTCACTCTCATGCATATATAGTTGAATAAATATCAAAGCAGAGATATTAGTTACTTTAACCTATGTGTATTTCAATATTCTAACTTTTTTTGGAAAACTTTCATTTAGCTTCTGAATTCTCTAAATCCTTCTTCAAAGATCAATTTATTTTAATGAGATTATGAATGATTTCTAGTTTCAACATTGTGGGATGACTTCTTGCCAAATATTGGAAGGTTATTTGTAGAGTCACTCATTGCTAATATTAGGTACATGTTTGAGTATATTCACTTCCTCTTTTATATAAGATTTAATCTTCCTGAAATGTCATCATTAATTTATTCAAAACATTTTCTTCATTATTTTCTATAGTTGTTACATTTTATTTTATTTGCTATCTTCTAATTTAGTCATGTGCATAGGTGAGCAGTTCTCCATTGCATACATCATGAGACCATTCATTCTAACTCCTCTCATTCTTCTACCTTCACCATTGAATTTATTTCTCCCCAAGGGGAGGAATACAATATTTCAATCTTAGATAATTATCAATATTCATCTTCAATCATTCACTTTTTTCTATATATTGTTCCTTATTGAGGTGATTAATCATCTCCTCTTTTCACTCATGTGCATATTATATTGATTGTAGATTAATTTTTTACTTGGGGGAACATATTGAGTGCTTGATTCATAGTCATATGTAATCCTTTCTATCTTACGCACTAGGAATATCATATGTACTTTACTAATTATGCATGTATTTTTTTTATCTTACATATTGTTACATTCATATTATAGCCTAAAATAGACATTGCATATTTATTGAACTCATAAATGGGATGCACCTTCCATTAGGAGAATAAAATATATTATAAAGAAATAAATAATTATGTGGTCTCTACACTATGAATTTTGTGGTTTATGGTGTTCAAGCAATCCTAATATTTTTCCACATGTTGTTTAGACTACATGAGAAAAATTAAATTTCTAAAAAAAACTAGTTTACTTTTATTACAAAGATAATAGAAACATCCATTATGTTGATTTATACTATAATTGTCTCATTCTCTATTGTAGTAAAAAATAAAATATGATAATACAAAGAGTGATTCACTCTTTGTATTAAGTAACATCTTGCTAAATGGTTCACAAACCTTAAATTACAATTTCCACTAGATAGAAGGATTGTGAATGCATTGAATACTAATATCTATCTAGCTATAATCACCAATAGATATTCCAATATGAACATGTCTTAGTCTAACCCACTCAAAAATTAACATGACATGTATTTGCTACCATAGCGTACATTATACTCATCCTTGGTAGCATTAAAACTTGAGACTAAAAAGTTTGAAAACCTTTGATACTTAACAACATAGAACATAGACACCAAGGACATATAAACACCTAATTAATATCACTACACATATAATTTATTTTATAGCTTTAACAATATTAGAACTAGTTTTAGAACTACAACCAAAAGATTGAAAAATATGGTAAACTTCTACTAATAGTTTTCTAGTCATCCACAAAAATGTGTTCCCCTTAGCTCTCACAAGTACCAAAAAAAGGATGGATCCTATATAATACAACTACTAAAAATAAATTATGTCTAGCAACAACAATTAAGGATAAATGCAATAATCAAGATAGCAACACACATATTCGAACGTAATTGATATACATATAAAATGTCCAATAATAAGTAATACATTGCAGAGACAAATATTGAAATCCATTCCATAGTATATATCCTTCCAACAACTCCTCTATGTGTCTTAGCTATGACAAGTAAGATGCCCACCTACAAAATGAAAACATAATATTCCTACTAACATCTAAATATTAAATACTAATAGTCAAACACAATAGCAATAAATAAAAAAACCAATAGGGACGTAGAATTTCTGGTTAAAGGAAGATGAAAATTATAACTATTATCTTCATATTAGAGTATGCCGAAAAACATTTCTTATAGTCCTCAAAGACTATTCTCCTTAAATAACTAATGCACATGTGAATTCAAAGGACAAAGATATTTTGATATATACTCTTTAAACAAGGCATTTATAATGGACGATAGTAAAGCAACAAGAATGAAATACATCTAAACAACCATGTGACAATACTTAGAAGATGGCTCTCTCACATGCAGACAAGGAATGGATCATTAGATTATCAGCTTGACGTGTACTAGTCACTAGCTCTCTCAATTGTCAATGTGATGAGTAAGTCGATTGCAAACTTTTATCTCACTCTTTGTGAAAGGATCCATTTAAACCTCATCAAAGAGGCACATACCAACATTTTCTCTCCATAATCTACAAATGAATAGCTTTTCCAATTTATATCAAGTATCCATTATTTGCTAAAAGAAACATCTAATACTAAGAAAACTCTAACAACAAAAAAAATCTATGAAAAAATCCTAAAACAAATTTCATACTTCAAACAAATTTCCTATCTAGAAGACTACCTCAAGCCACCAAGAATTTTCTAACAATAAAATTATAAAATCAGAAACTCCACAATATATAATAATTTTCTTTTTTCTACAATGAACAGATCTAATCCCAAGAGCAACCATATTACACCAATACTTATCCAATGAAAGATCCAGAGTCCATCATGAAATAACATTCAAATATCCACATTTTGCAAAACAAGTGACCTGGACCTAAGAAGTCCTCAAAAGATGGACTTCACCAACTGCCACAACATTTTTCGCTTATTCAATTTTCCCCTAGGACTGAAGTTCACCAACCTCTACCAAATCAAAACCAGCTCAATCAAGCAAATAATCATAACAAACAATTCAGACAAATAAAACAATCAGAATGCCAAAGAAAAACCAACTCAAAAATTCTTGTTGACGAAATACCTTTTCGTGTTCCATCACACAGCTCTCCCCATAGCTAAGTTTTTTAAGATGTCTCCTCTCCCTCCATTCTTCAGTTACCTACAATATTAAGCACTTTCTTTGCTTCTCGGTCACAAATACTGTCACAAAATTGGAAACCGCTGAGTTAGGATTGCTGCATGCCGGCGGTAGTGACGACGACATTGATCACTCAGTAAAGTATACAATTCAGTGCACCACAATTGTCTGATTTATGTAATGAACGAATACATTTAATCTATATGATTCCTCACAATGATACAGCCCTTTTGGACACGTATAGAAACAAATCATTTCCAGGATTTTAAAAGCCAAAAGTAGATTGCGAATCTGCTCTCCCAAACAAAATGACAACCCACTATATAGAAATGGTAACCTATAAAATTCTACCACACCTCTTCTCTTATCTTTCGTCGATATGATCCATTATTATATTTTTTCTGTCATAATCCATTCTGAATGCCGTGTAAAGTAGACTGTCATTATGGTTTTAAACAAAATAGGTCTGTTGCAGCATTGAAATTATATTGTGGGCCTTGTCGATCTCCGGAATCCCCTTTACCTACAGCTTTTAACAATTATAAAATTAATAATTGTAGGACAGGTGGTAAAATATCTTATAAGAATATCATTTGAACTTTAACGTGTTCAAAGGTCGACCATCCAAACGAGTAATTGGTCTATTTATTTATTTTGAAATTTTCATGTAAGCTTCTTGATTAGAGCAACAAAAGCACATGCCTTTAATTTGTTGATTGGAAAGTTTTACCATGCGTAGGAGGTAATGGGCCAGGCTTCTTGTTCTTTACTATTATAATTTTTATTTGGGAAAAAAAGAAATTATATTTTATTTTTTATTTATATATTAATACTAATATTTTGTGAAACTTATTGAAGAGGATTTAATTTTCTTCATAGATAAAATAGTATTTTGTTTCATATCATATTGATATATCAAAAATTCTAAAAATATTTTTTTTAAAGATTTATTTTTTAATGTTTCTCAAGCAAAAATGAAAATTATATTAAAAATATTAAAATACAAGAGTATAAAAAATATTTCCAAATTGTCTATGTCAATAACCCCAGACGTTAGTCCTTCAGGAGCTAATAACCCCTCTCAATCCACCTCCCAGTCCATCCAGGAGACTAACCTTATCCCCCATGATGGCGAGGGCTGCAAGAGGTGTGTGTGAAACCCCTTCAAAAGGTCGGAGGATTTAGAGGATTCCCATATCTCTGATTCCCTAGAAGCAAAAGATAAGACAATGGATGATAAAACCCCTGAAGCTGAGAAGAGGCTTAAGAAATCAAAAAAGACGGGAAGTCAGGCAGGGTCAGAGGTTGAAATGGGTGGTATCATTCGACGCTCCAACAGAATTGCAAAAGAAAAATGTAAAAGATGACTCAAGGAAATGACCTCTGAGGACAGGACACTTTTGGAGGATGTGAATACCTCTACCTCCTCTGGGTCGATTAAGGGCTCCTTGATCGAGCATTTGAGCTCCCCCAGGTTCAACAACACTCCTCCTTTGAATCCCCTTCCTATGGTGAATGAAATCCCTTGCAGAAATACCTCGACCCTGCCATCTCCCCACACACAACAGTTCAACTCCCCCCGCACTAAGCATGCTACCATAGATGTGGCTGGGAATGGCAGGCTCAAAGGTTCCCTCAAGCAAAAATTCACTGAGCTGGATAATGAGATTCTAGGTCTCAAATAGGATATGAAGCAAATAATGGCCCGCATCACTAACTCCAATAAATTTGCCCTTAAAGTGATGCACGTGTCAGCGGTGACTCTGTGTAATGTGCAGGAGAAGATTGTTGGTGGTAAGATGGAAGCTGATGAGGACACCAGAGACCTCTTCTTGTTTCTATAGGAAGAATGGGCTGCCACCTTGATGTCCAAGTGGCTGGGTGAGAGGACCTAAGTGTTGCTTGTGCCATGGTGATTTTGTCTTGTTCTGGGCCCTTGGGTCCTAGGTTTTATTTTGTGTTTTTCTATTATATAGTTAAGTACTTAAGACTTTGGTTTAGCCCTGCGAGGTAGTTTACTATTACAATGTTCAAGGATTTTTGGTTAAACTACAACACTAGTTTGTTATTTTTGTTAAGGATCTTTAAGTTTGTTTTTGATAGAGGCATACTAGAAACTGTTACTTTGCTGATTATCTGGTATGAAGATAGTGTTGTTAATGTGCTCTTAGTTTTCCCTATTCCATTGGCCAGCAGCCTCTTGCTACTTTTTCTATCAAAAATAATAGAAGTAGAATTGAATGGGGATTCCTATAGAACCAATTAACATACTACAAAAAAATGACAACTATGATCACTTGTCACCATAAAGAATCTCAAGTCATTTATTATCAATTATGTTACTATTCAAAATAATCTAAAGAAGTATTTGAGAGTCATCTTAATCCAAATATCTACAATTGTCTACCTTCTATGTAGGCACTCGTTTCAAGTCCCATATAGATAAACCAGTGGCCGCATTACATTCACCTAGATATTAACTAAAGGCTACCAATTCAAGGGTTATGCCCAAACAAAGATTTTTCATGGTCACCCAGGCTAATTTAAAGAATGAAGGTTGTTTAGAAAGAGTGACACAATCGAAAGATAATCTCATGAATTATGATATTCCAACCTTTTTCACAATATTTTTAGAAAGCTAACTGAATAGGATTTCTTTCATCATATTATGAGAGAGTTCTCATCTAATAAAAAATAATAATTGGTGATTGACCTTGCATTACAATAATTAATACAACCAATCCTTATTAAAATTTGGTTTCCACTATTGGATATATTCAAGATTATTTTATGAAAATGATATAGAGGAGAGTGGACTAGTTTCAAGAATAGTTTATCTCTAAATATTCCTAAATACTAGAATTCAACATTGCTTAAATAAAGTATGAGGAAAGAAATCCAAATTTTTTACAATGTTTGAATCTGAGGTGGTTAGAAGGTCATGTAGCATCAAAATTACAAACCTTCAACAATTTAATGCTCAGATTAGCACTTGTGTTGATTGTTATTATTAAACATGATAGTTTACATCTCCCTTGAGATGAAAAATATTGGCAATCTACACTTATGCCTTGATATTTAGATATATTGAGAAGTAAGTTAGATATATCCTTACACAAATCTTTACAAATTTCCATCATCCAACTATGTACTCCTTTCAAACCTCATTTGGCTAATTAATCAATGACATTAATTCATCCTTTTGGAATTTGAAAAATGATATTTCTTATAACATGCACCCAAAAAAAGAATTTTATTCACACTGTAGGCTACTTTTAAGGAGCAATTAAATTTTCAACTCTTCATTTGGAGTACTATAATCATAAAATCAAAATTTCACGTATCATCCATCTTTTATTTCTTTCTACAAGTTATTCAAAGATCAAAGAGGATAGGTTAAGGTCCCATCTGATTATTAGAGTTGTTTCTCATGTAAAGAAAAAATATTGAATCAATATTGGATTACCATAATTAGTACAAACAATTCTTACTAATATAAAATTCTTTCTATGCATGATATTCATGTTTATCTAAGAAAGATACAAGGAGGAATATCATTCACTTAAATATTATACCTTTCTAAATTATAGAGAATGACATTTATAACCTTTATTTATTATCTTGATGGTTTTATCATCAAATTTTATGCTCACTCATCATACATATTAACTCATACCTAAGGGATATTTTGGTATGAATTAATTACATTTTTGTAATACTTTCAAATTTATGTCTCTTCATATAGTTATATGTATTATTATAATGGACTAATACTAGTACTAGACATGAATTCTCTTATACATCTTGCATAATGTCTTTTGTCTTGGGGATTAATTACTGAAATATATAATTCAAGTGATGCAACTCGTGAATTCTACATATCTTGAATTCTTCTCACATGGTTGTTTTTAGCATTTTTACCACTCCTCATATGTTTAAGTGAAATACAAGGAAAATTAAACCATTTATTATTTGGTACTAAAGTCAATTTATGTATTTATCCATATATGGACATTATATTAATATGGAGATCAAATACATAATAATTTAGAGGAAATATATGATAACATCCATAAAAAACACATAGATTAAAAGAGTCCTAGAAAACCACCGAAAAGACTACCATAGCACCATCGCAATATTTCTCATGACACACATCTCACTTATACACATACATTTATATTTATATTCAATAGAAATATCACCTAGATAATGTAATATAACATATTTCATGTGTTTCTAAAGATTCATGGTTACTCATGTACGCTTCCAATTAGGACTTCCTTATAAGTTCAATGAAGTCTCTTGCATAGGTCAATAATGTCATAAATTTTCTTACTAATTTTACGTGACACACTTATCTTACATACCATTACATGAAAATTCAATAAAGTTGAAGTTATAAATTTGGTACTATTTTCTATAGGGAAATATAAAGTATTATAAATTAATTAATAATTAAATAGTGTTATAAATTAAAAATTGTGTTGATATTTTTAACATTAACATTTTAGATAATACTCCAGGATTCATCATTGGGATGAGAGAGTTCAAGGATTATGCATAATTTTTTTCATCCTTGAGCTCTCTCGTCCTAATGATGGATCATGAAATGGTCCAAAATATTGATCTTAAAAATTGGTACACAATCATTCCAAGAAGCATATCATCATTGTCATGGATTGAAAAAATATTCTATCTCTAATTATAAATTATACAATGTATGAAATGCAGCTAATCCCAACATATTTCCACAAATTTTATACCTTCTAAGAGAAAATGCAAACCTCCAACAAATATTAATTGAATTTTCGTAAATTGTTAATAGAATCATCCAATTAATTCATTTATACTATAATTTTCTAATTCCACATTATGTTCCAGAATGAGAGATTAAAAGTCTATCCAAATTGATGGGGATGTATATCCAACCACAACATGGTGTAAATACATAAATGAAAAAGTTTGAGCTCCACTCAAATAAGATTGACAATGCACCACATGGTCATATCCAACTATAATAGTCGTCCTAATTAGTCACTTGCATCTATCTAGAACTTTAAATAGCAATAGAGACTTAAACCTTAACAAGTGCAACGCACTTAAAATTTAACATCATTTGTATTCACTATCCTACATTGTTTCTATATCCCATAGTATCAAGAAAATTTATAAATAAAAATTCCAAAGACTTTTTAGTACTTGGCCGAATGGAACATACTTCTGAATGACATATAAACACCTTATGAATCCTATAGATGGATAACAAATATTCTATTACTCATGAAAGGATTCATAAATTCACCAAGATCACTCATATCAAGAATTTTTCTCATGTATCTTAAACCATTTAATGATAAAGAAAATGCATATTTTTCTCACAATTATTATTGAATGATTAAAAATTATAGTGAACTTCTTCTAATAATTTTCTACATACTCTTAAACTTTTTCTTATATCTCGAAAGCCATTCAAAAGATGGATGAGATTAATGATTTATAAAGCATAACTAAATGTGAAATAACTTTAACAACAACAATGAAAACAATAATTGAGGCTCAATACAATATTCAAAATAGGTCTATACACAAATCTTAACTCAATTTTCATACATGTAAAAATATAGAAAAATAATCAATAGATCATAGAGAGAAAAGTTGTATACTATTCGAAGTTACATATCCTTTCACAAACTACACTAAGAGCTATAGCTCGACAAGTAAGATCCTCTCATACAAAAACCTTAAACATAAACACCTTAGTGATATCCTACTATTAAAACCTAATAGTCAAACACAATAGGAGGAAATCAATAAATCACCAAAGATGTATAATTCTCAACCAGTGGAAAATGAAACTTAGACCTTAATTATAATCACATGTCACAAAGCTCAAAATAATATATTGTATTCATCAATGACCATCCTTCTTTAACGACTAATGTATTGGAGAAGTAAAAGTAAAATGAAACCGTATAATTTGCTCTTCAAATAAGTCATTTATAATTGCTATCTTTTACATGGATAAAACAAATAAGAATAAATGCAAATAAATAATAAGTTGGCAATACATAGAAGATAGTTCACTATGATGTTGACCATCGAGAATTAATACAATATTTCTCATCTTCAGGCACACTTGCCTTACAAACCCTCTCAATGAATTATCTCAATAGTAGTTTGATTACAAACTTATACCTAACTCTTTGTGAAAAGATCTTCAAACAAATCCCTTCAACCACATCAAAGCGACACATTCCAACATTTGATCCCATAATCTAGAAATAAAAGATTATCTAATAGTAATAGAACTTTGATAGTATTACAATAATCCACTAACAATTTTCGAACTAAAAAATTAATAAATCCATATAATTTCATGATTTACATGTCTCAAATAAACATATTTATTTCAAAGAGCGCCCATATAACACTAATACCTATCAAAGCAAAGATCCGTAGTCCATCAAGCTATAGCATCTTAAGGAGCGAGGGGAAACATGATTTTATTGGTAGGTCAAGCACTTCAAGTGGTGTTAGACACACTGGGAGGAAATGCAGACTTTTAGAGGAAAGGCATCTCATGTGTAAGCATGTCAATGGTGATTTGCGCAATAGAGGAGAGGTTATTTCTACATCACTTGAGGAGCCTTCAAACACACTTAGAGGAGATGTAGACTTTTAGAGGAGAGGTGTCTCATGTGTAGTACTAGAGGAGGCATTAGAAACACTTGGAGGAGATGTTGAATTTTGGAGGAAATGTGTCTCATTGCAGGAGTAGTGGGAACTATTAGAGTAATAATTTGTTTTCTTATTAATTAAATCATGTATTGATTTAATTATTAAGTCACTTATTATCTCTTCAACTTAAGCTAAACTTTAGGCATATAATAATTAATTATTAAATATTAATTATTATCATGCAACCTAGGTTTCTCCACCCTTTTAGGGTTTTACATCTCCTTTATAAAGATTGATCTCCTTTGTATTGAGAACACATTCATTTTATTTGATTGCAACTTTTGGTTTTTGCACATCAAGAATGTCTCCTCTTTCATGGATCCTTGCGTTCATGCCTTCATAACTTTTTCTTCTCTCTTTCTATGATAGGTGTTCGTGGGGGCTATGGGTTATTTTCTCATCAACTCCAACATGAACACTCATGTTGTGCAAATAACTTTAGGTCTTGCTATTACAAGATCCACTGATGAAGTCATATTTGTGTTTCTTGAGTGAGAGAGGAGGATTGGTGAAGGCTTTTCATCAAATTATCTAGAGGGTTGGGTTTATAACCCATGAAAATTCTACTCTTGTTCAGATTAATGTAATAAGGGGGGAATATTGGTGTAGTATTACATAATTTTTCTTCATAAAAATACTAATTATATAACTGTCAATGCTTATCACATTTGATAGTCTATATGGTTTATGTAGTGCCTATTTAAAGGTCTTGTTTGAATCAATAATATCATTACATTGTATTTTGATCCTTTCTCTATTTTCTCAAATTTGACTATCACCAAAATGTTGAAATTTTTTATAACTTTGGATCTGGGTTTGTGGTACTTGTAGCTCTCAACTCTACAATTTTCAGCCAAAATTTTTTGGGAAAGTCATTTTTCCTAGGAAAATGCAAGAGGTCAAATTGTTCCTAATGGCTCCAAATTTGATGAAATTTTCTAGAGTCCTACCTCTTTGTTTTTTCTTCCCAGACTTGAACCTGTAACTCTATAACATATTCCCAAGAATAGAAAACAAGGGGAAAAGGTTGTGCAATTTTTTTTTACTTGGCCAAACCCATGTCTTGGAATTAACCTTTAAATAAAATTGAAATTGCATTAAGGAAAGTAATGGAAAAGACAAGTAAATTATTGTTTCCCCATACATGATACCCTTATGAATGGATGTAAAAATAACTCAAATTGATGAAGATTCTTAAAGTATACTGGGAATGAGATGTATAATCAAGGATGCCTTCACAAATGCACAGATGTATGATTGCCATTCCTAGATCTTTAATGTTTCAATGCTTGATAATCACTTAGGAGAAGGAGAGAGAAAGAAGAATGGATGCATGGATCTTCTTTCTTGTTTGTGTAATCCTCTACTTGGCCACCATGGGAGATAAACTTGCAATAAATAGAGAAGATTATATTTTCTTGAATGGATCTTGAAGAAATAGAGGCTTGAAAGATCTTGAATTGAATTCTTTCCTTCAAATATTGAATCCAAAACCTTAATTGTATAACTTAAATACTTGATTGCTTGGAAATAGTAGCTTGCACTTACATTTAATATATGAAAAATGAGAGGAGTAGGTTTCCTTTTAAACTCATTATGGGATTGAAATTTGATCAAGACCAACCATAGATCTCAACCTTGGAAGAAAACCATGAGATCATTCCTTGGGCCAAATTTAGGCTCAAAAGCTCAGGCACAAGTCGACTTGTCTAAGGAAAAATCACCTCAAGCATTACTAAGATCTTGGGGAGTGATAGGATTTGGGGGGAGAAAATATAGATTTATAGGATCAAGCATAACAGATATTTGGACCTTGAAATCACCAAAATAGGTCTTACAGGTCCTAGAGCCTCCAATTAAATGTGCTAAATTTTTAGGATGATACACATGGAAATAATATAAATATATGTCTAATTTGTAGATGAATATGATTATCACTAAGATATATATAAATTTATCACTTATTAAATTAAGCATAATTAAATATCCTATAAGTCAACTTTTTAAGGATTGTAGACCCTTTTTCCAAAATCTATTGAAAAATGAATGAATTGTAAAACTCATTAAATTTGAGAGAGGATATGATATGTGAGATACATAATTATTCATTTATCACCATTCATTCATAACTATATTCAATGAAAATGTTCTTTCAAAGATTTATCCAACTATATAGTTGACCTAAAATCACTCTTTACACCTCCTTATTGCCAACTTATATCACTCAAATTCTATATTCAAATATAGTATGCCCATTTGTATCAAATAATAGAGGCCAACATTTTATAATTTTATTTTGGTGCTATTAAAGATGATAATATTTTTAATTTTTTGAATAATAATGATTTGCACTATATAATTACTTTTCTAGATGCATAGTTGAATATAAATTTTATTAATTATTATGTTCATATCTATACTATACTTATCCTAAGTTCATACTATATTAATTATTAGTCAAGGATTTATTATTTTTACTCAAAGTGATGTTATATGTCTTATCAATAAAACCATTTTTTATTGGATACTTACTAACAAACTAAACACATTTCAATCTTGTATGGAAAATAATTTATCATTATTGTGAAAAAAGTAAGTGTTTACTTTTAAGGTACATGCATAATCACTATTTATAGTATATTTTTTTCATTATAAATTTTAAACCATGTATCAAAATCAGTTAAATTAGTTATAACTATTTATAGAATACATTGTGTAATAGTTTTACATATTTTGTCTTTCTTTAGTATAAAAATGTATAATATACAGTGAGAAAAGTTTATTGCACATGCCATCTATTTCTATTTATATTTTTTTTATCCTCACCCAAAGTAATATCTCATGAATCTAGATTTTTTAAAATAGTAGCCACATTCTCTCAACATGATAAACCAATAGAAAACAAAACAAAATATTTTAAAGTATTTAAATTATCTTGATAATATATATTTCACAAAAGTTATACCATGATTTTGAAGAATGGATTTAATATTCTATGTTCATTTATTATTCTTGATTTGGTAAATTTTTTCATTGACCACCTACTCTATATCTTATTATACATTGATTTCTCTTAGTTGGAAGACATAATAGTTGAGCACCCTACTATTACACTTATGAAAATCCTATGTGAAAATTTCAACTCATTCCAATTTTTTTATTGTAGCTTACCATGTCAATCTACTACTAAAAATTAAGGTTTCAAGGCCACATCATGGAAAATCTAATGCCACATCATAATGATTTTTAGAAAGGTGTGAAAAAAGGCCCCAAAAGAAGAGATTCACATACATGTTCACTAAATCATGTTTTGTTATTGCACTAATTTCGTGTTACATGATTGACTACTTTTTAGTTCTAAGGAATGCCTTTCATTTATGGGTCATTATCGACAACACTTACAACTCTAAAGTCACAACTATTAGTGGATTAGGCATAAAACTATCAAGTTTTATAACAATTGGAACATAATCAACTACTATGTCCTTTCACGTAATATGCAAACAATTTCTTTATTATTTCTAAAAAAAAAACTAACAAAATGAAGTGACTTTTAATTTAACAAGATGAGCATATAATTAATTTCTATATGATTGAGGGATGTTTTATTTTTACAATAGGAATCATGGCTCAAAAGATTATGTTGACTATTGAACCTAAATAATTTTAGACAATTCTTTTTTATACGCATATTTTGATTTTTACTAAAATGTGAAACATATTAAGAACTTTAGTTTCATTGGTCTTTACGTTTCACAATGATATTATATCTTGTCTCATTGAAATATGAGATAAAAAAAATTAGATAGAAAATTAGTATATTAATATATCAATTCAAAACATGGTACAATCTATATTACAACAATTTTTTATACTTTATGATCAAGCATATCGAGTTTTTATGTGGAGGTACTTTACAATTATTTTTCAAAAACCTCACTACTTTTATGTTTCCCAACAACTGATCATTAAGTAACATTGATCCTTAGAAAATATAGAAATATATGTTTCAGCATGGTTCTTTATTACATTGATATTTAGATATGTACATTTTAAGAAAATATAGTATATTTTTATTATACTCACTAGGATAATCCCCTAATTAATTATTTACTTATATTGTTGTTACTTTATTCATTCTCTAAACTTATGACTTCTATTTATTTTATTAGGCTAGGATAATAATAGATCACATTGTCTCAATTTTTATTACATCATAAATGGGGTATGTTATCTTCAATTGAGCCTTTCCATTTACCCCATATTTTGAGGGGTATTAACACTTATATGAGTGCAACTATGAGATGTTATATAAAGGTAGATAATTCCAAATGAAATGGTGTACTTTGCAACCTTTCATTATGTTCCAATATCATTTCCATCTACCAAATTACACATATTAGGTAGAGGAAGACATTAAGTAACTTTGATCCTTAGAAAGAAAATATATATTGATATGCTTCAACATGGTCCTTTATTATCATTGAAATATATATTTCTATATTTTATGAAAAGACAGTAAGTTTTTATTAGATTCACTGCGATAATCACCTAATTAATTATTTAATTATGTTTGTGTTCAATCTAAAATTATTACTTCTATTTATTTTATTAGGTTACGATAATAATAGATCATGTTGTATCAATTTGTATTGCATCATAAATGTGGTATTCTATCCTCAATTAAGTCTTGGAATTTACCCTATATTTTGGTAGGTAATAACTCTTATATGAGTGCTACTACGAGCTATTATATATAAAGTTAGATAATTTCACATTACATGATCTACTTTGTGTCTCTTTATTATGTTCCAATATCCTTTCCATCTATCAAATTACACATATTGGGTAGAGGAAGACATTAGAGTTTACACTTGATTCAATGTTTATCAGATACTTGAACAACATAGATATTTATATTTTTGGTACTATGGATCATTTTTCTTAATTGTACAAGGTATATTATCTTACTTCCAATGATCTTGTAGTTCCATTGGCTAGTCCTCAGTCTCATGCATCTATAGTGGACAAAATATAAAAGGAGGGATATTAGTTTCTTGAACCTATGTGTGTTTCAATAATCTAACTCTTTTATGAAAACTTTCATTTAGTTATTGAATCCTCTAAATCCTTCTTCAAAGATTAATTTATTTAAATGAGATCATGAAAGATTCACATAGTTTCAATATCGTGGGATGACTTCTTGCCAAATATTCAAAGGTTATTTGTAGAGTCACCCATTGCTAATACTAGGTACATGCTTGAGTATATTCACTTCCTCTTTTATGGGAGATTTAAACTTCCTAAAAGGTCATATTTTTTTTTATTTGGTATATATTAATTTAGTCATATGGATAGTTGAGTAGTTCTCCATTGCACACATTATGAGACCATTCATTCTAACTCCTCTCATTTAATTTCTTCTATCTTCACCATTGAATTTATTTCTTCCCAAGGGGAGGAACATGGTATTCCACTCTTAGATCATTATGAATATTCATCTTCAATCAATCACTTTTTGTTTTATATTTTTCTTTATCAAGGTGATTCCTCATCTCCTCTTTTCCCTCCTATGAAGATCATATTGATTATAGATGAAAATTTTCCCTGGGGGAACATATTGAGTGCTTAATTCATAATCAAATGTAATCCTTTTTATTACCTTTTCTATATTAGACACTAACAATATCGCATGTTAGACCCTTATTGCACATACGATGAGCAGTTTTCAAAGGCCATTTGCTACGCTGTTCTCTGCATCTGTAGTGCAATATTATCCTTCTAATGTGGTTGGCTCTTAGTCTATTATGGATTTCTTTTCGCTCCCTCCCCTACGATCGGTCTCTTCCTCACAAAATTCTTTTGCTCGTGCTGTGGCCTTTAACTCAAGGTGAAATGCCTCTTTTTCTATGAGAGGGAAAAACAAAGGTCTTTCCCCTTCTCTATTGTTGGCACCCACTATGGTTTCCCTTTGGTGGGTTCTGCTCCTCTTCTTCTAGTGCCCTTTGATGTGGTGGTGCCTGGCTCTATGAGGACAAATCTCCATGATGTTCTGCAGGCTAGGGTTTTGGCAGCTGACTCTCCTCCTATCTGGAATCCTCTTATTGTGATTTCTAGTCCTCTAGGGATGTCTTTTGCTAATATTGCCTCCAAGCCTTCAGTGGTGGAGAAGCGACAAAGGTTATCTTCTCCAGTTCCTGTGTGTGGATCTTTTTCAGTTTGGCTTTCTTCTTTGGCTGAAGAGGATTTGGAGAATAGCTCAAAAAATTTTAAAGATCATGGTCTGATCTATCATTTTAGGGGTTTCTGGCCTAGCCTCTCCCTTCTACACGAGTGGATTAAATGTAAATGGGAACCTTTTCTTGTAGATTCGGTTCACATCTTCCCTATGGAGAAGGGTTTTTTCATCGCTAAGTTTGAATTGTCTAAGGATAGAACAAAGATCCTATGTGATAAATTTTTCTAGCTGGGAGGAGGATAAATTTATGCTTATGATAAAACCCTTACATCCCAATTTTAATCCCTCATTTGAAGTTTTTAATAAAGTCACTATTCGGGTTAGACTCCCGAACCTCCCTCTTCACCTCTGGCAGGACTCCATCCTTGAGGAGGTGGGGGAGGCTTTGGGGGATTTTTTGATGTTGGATCATGATTCCTACAATATCTATCATTCCACCTTCACTCGTATTTTAGTAGATCTTGACATTTCCAAGGGCCTCCCAATTGAAATAAAAATTGAATCTTTATTAGGTTCTTGGATCCAACAGCTCAACTATGAGGATATTCCCTTCAGATGTCACAAATGCTTTAAAACAAGCCATGTCTCTTCCCAATGTGGTTTGGAAATTAAGAAAAAAAAATCTTCTCCCTCTTGGTGGAAGGGAGCTTCTGCTCAACACTATATTGTTCTGAAAAACTCTTCTCAAGTTGATAAGATGGACGATTTTGTTACCCTTCCCATTGCCCCATCTTCTGTGGCTATTGGGAATACTTCTGAGACTTCTGATATTAACTATGCTCTTTCTCTTCTAGTTACTCCTAATGTTGATCCTGTTGGGGGTTCTGGGCCTACTAGTGCTAAACAAACTGTTATTGTTGATGGGACTGGGCTTGCTGGTTTAGTTGGTGTTTTGGGCCCTTCCTACCTTGGTTTGGTGGCTCCTCCTACTGATTGAACTCTAGCTATGGCTTCTGCTGGCCCAGAGTTGGTTGATTTGCTGGATGTTTCTTTGCTGAGTGTTGGGTCCTCAACTTTGGACTTTTTGTGCTGGCAGGATAAGGCTACTAAGGTTGAAGATGGTTGGATTACTGTCAAAGATAAAAATTCAAAAAGACCCCCCTCTTCGTTTCATATGACTCTAGGGTCCCATAATAGGGGAATGAATGGATAGCTTTCTTTGTTGGGTTTTGGGTTGTTTTGCTTTGTTCCATCTAGGTTGTGGGAGCCTATGGTAAAACCCTCTCTTTGGTCTTGCTCCATTTCATTTTGTGGGCGTATTTGAATATCTTTTGTGACCATCTTGTACAGGGTTTTGAAATCCCTTCCAAACCTATTTTTACCTTAATCAAAAACAATATCATAAATACTTTACTAATTATCCATGTTTTTTTTATCTTACATATTCTTACATACATATTATAGTGTAAAATAGACATTTCATATTTACTAAACTCATAAATTAGATACTCCTTCCCTTGGTAAAATAAATTGCATTGTAAAGAAATAAATAATTGAGTCATGTCTACACTATGAATTGTATGATTTATGGTGTTCAAGTAGTCCAAATATTTTTCCACAAGTTGTTTAGACTATAAGAGAAAAGTTAAATTTTCAAAACAAATAAGTTTACTTTTATTAGAAACGTAATAGCAATATCCAATTGATTTATTTATACTATATTTGTCTGATTTTACATTGTGGCAAAAAGTAAAATATGATAATAGAAAGAGTTATGCACTCTCTGTATCAAGTAACATCTTGCACTAAATGGTCCACAAACCTTGAAAAGTACAATTTTCACTATAGCGAGATTGAGAATGCACTAAATACTCACATGTATCTAGCTATAATCACCAATAGATATTCTAATCTGCACATGTCTCTATTTGACCCTCTCAAAAATTGACATGATATGTATTTACTACCATAGAGTACATTATGCTCAACCTTAGTAGCATAAAAATTTATACCTAACAAATTTGGAAAACTTTGATACTTAACCAAATAGAACATAGCCACCAAGGACATATAAACACCTAATTAATCTCACTACATTTGTAATGTATTTTATAGCTTTAACAATATTTATCGAGAATATTCACTAACAAAATTTGTAACAAGTTTGTGGATGCTAAATAGAATGAATAATTATTGGAACTACAACCAAAAGATTACAAAATATGGTCAACTTCGTCTAATAGGTTTCTTGTCATCCACTCAAGCTTGTTCCCCTTGGCTCTCACAAGTAATCCAAAAAAAGTATGGATCCTATATATAATAAAACTAAAAATAAATTAATTCTAGCAACAACAATTAAGGATTAATGCAATAATCAATATATTGCCACACAAATTTGAACCTTATTGATATACATATAAAATGCCCAAAAATAAGCAATAGATTACAATGAAAAATGTTGAAAGTCTTTCCATAGTGCGTATCCTTCCTAAAAGTCCTCTATGTGTCCTAGGTATGACAAGTAAGATGCTCACTACAAAATGAAAACATAATATTCTTGCTAACATCTAAATATTAAATTCTAATAGTCAAACACAATAGCAATAAGTCAGAGAACCAACAAGGATGTAGAATTTTCAGTTAAAGGAATTTGAAATTTAAAACTATTATCTTCACATTAGAGTATGCCCAAAATCAAACCTTGTTATCCTCAAATACTATTCTCCTTAAATACATAATGCACATGAGAATTCAAAGGACAAAGAAATTGGGATATATACTCTTTAAACAAGGTATTTATAATTGACATTAGTAAAATAGGAAGAATGAAATACATCTAAACAACCATGTGACAATACTTAGAAGATGGCTTCCTCAAATGTAGACAAGGAATGGAGTATGAGATTTATCATCTTGAGGTGTAGTGGTTAGTAGCTCTATCATTTGTCAATGTGATCATTAAGTTGATTGCAAACTTTTATCTTACTCTTTCTGAAAAGATCCTCAAGAATTCCATTTAAACTTCATCAAAGAAGCACATACCAACACATTCTCTCCATAATCTAAAGATGAATAGCTTTTCCAATTTATATCAAATATCCATTCTTTACTAAAAGAAGCATCTTATCTTAAGAAAACTCTAACAAAATGAAAAAAATCTATGAAGAACTCCTAAAACAAATTTCATACTTAAAACTAATTTAATTTCCTATAAGAAGGCTGCCTAAGCCACCAACAATTTTCTAACACTAAAATTATAAAATCAGAAACTCCACAATATATAATAATTTTATTTTTTCTATAATGAACAGATCTAATCCCAAGAGCAATTATATTACACCAATATTTATCCAATGAAGATCCAGAGTCCATCATGATATAACATTCAAATATCCACATTTTCCACAGTAAGTGACCTGGACCTACAAAAGGCCTCAAAAGATGGACTTCACCAACTACCACAACATTTTTCGCTTATTCAAATTTCCCCTAAGACTGAAGCTCACCAACCTCCACGAAATCAAAACCAGCTTAATCAAGCAAATAATCATAACAGGCAATTCAGACAAATACATCAATCAGAATGCCAAACAAAAGCAAACTCAAAAATTCTTATTGACAAAATACCTTTTCCTGTTACATCACACAGCTCTCCCCATACCTGAGGTTTTAAAGATGTCTCCTCTGGCTCCATTTTTCAGTTACCTACAATATTAAGCACTTGCTTTGTTTCTCGGTCACAAATACTTTCACAAAATTGGAAACCGCTGAGTTAGGTTTGCTGCATGACGGTGGTAGTGACGAGGACATTGATCACTCTGCAAAGTAAACATTTCAGTCCACCACAATTGTCTGATTTATGTAATGAACGAATACATTTAATCTATGATTCCTCACAATGATACAGCCATTTTGGACACGTATAGAAACAAATCATTGCCAGGATTTTGAAACCCAAAAGTAGATTGCGAATCTTCTCTCCCAAACAAAATGACAACCCACTATATAGAAATGATAACCTATAAAATTCTACCACACCTCTTCTCTTTATCTTTCGTCGATATGATCCATTATTATATTTTTTCTGTCATAATCCATTCTGGATGCCGTGTAAAGTAGACTGTAAATATGATTTTAAACAAAACAGGCGGGTTGCTGCATTGAAATTATATTGTGGGCCTTTCGATCTCCGAAATCCCCTTCAGCTACTCATTTTAACAATTATAAAACTAATATTTGCAGGAGAGGTGATACAATATCTTATGATAATATCATTTGAACTTTAACGTGTTCAAAGGCTTACCATCCAAACGAGTCACTGATATATTTATTTAGTTTAAAATTTTCATTTAAGCTTCTTGATTACAGCAACAAAGGATATGCCTTTAATCTGTTGATTGTAAAGTTTTACCATGCGTAGGACCTAATGGGTTAGTCTTCTTGTTCTTTAGTTTTATTATAATTTTTATTTGGAAACAAAAAAATATAAAAATATATTTATATATTGATACAAAGATTTAGTGAAAGTTATTCAAGAAGATTTAGCTTTCTTGAAAGATAAAATAGTATTTTGTTTCATATCATATCTATATAATCAAATTTCTCACAATTTTTTTTTTAAAGAATTTTTTTAATGTTTCTAGAGCAAAACTGAAAATTATATTAAAAAATATTAAAATAGATGAGTATCAAAAATATTTCTACATGGTCTATGTCAATCAGAATTAACAAGAGAAGAAGAATTGAATGGGAATTCATGTACGACTCATTAACATGATACAAAAAAAAATGACAATTATGATCACTTGTCATCACAAATAATCTCAACTCATTTATTATCAATTTCGTGACAATTCAAAATAATCTAACGAAGTATTTGAGATTCATCTTGATCCAAATATCTATGTTTGTCTACCTTCCATCTAGGCACTCCTTTCAAGTCCTATGTAGATAAACTAGTGGCCCCATTACATTCACCTAAATATTAAGTGAAGGCTACAAATTCAAAGGTTATGCCCAAACAAAGAATTTTCTTGGTCAGCCAGGCTAGTTTAACGAACAAAATTTTAAAATATCGATCATTTAGAAAGATTGACACAATCCAAAAATAATCTCATAGATTATCATATTCTAACCTTTTTCACAATATCTCATGAAAGCTAACTGAATAGGTTTTCTTTCATCATAGTACGTGAGAGTTCTCATCGAATGAAAAATAATAATTGTCAATTGACCTTGTATTACCATAATTAATACAACCAATCCTTATTAAAATTTGGTTTCCACTATTGGATATATTGAATATTATTTTAGGAAAATGATAGAGAGGAGAGTGGACTCTTTTCAAGAATAGTTTTCCTTGAAATATTCTTAAATTCTAGAATCTAACATTGCTGAAATAAAGTATCGCCTAAAGATCTAAAAATTTCACAATGTGTGAATCTGAGTTGGCCTGAAGGTCATGTAGCATCAAAATTGCAAACCCTTAACAATTTAATGCTAGCATTAGTGCTTGTTTTGATTATTATTATTAAACATGATAGATTACATACATCTCCCTGGAGATGAAAAATGTGTGCCATCTACACTTATGCTTTAATATTTAGATATATTGAGAAGTAATTTTGATATATCCTCATCCAAATCTCTACAAATTTCCATCATCAAAATATGCACTCCTTTCAAGTCTCATTTGGCTAATTAATTAATGACATTAATGCATTATTTGAGAATTTGGAAAAAAATATTTCTTAAAACATGCGTCCAAAAAAAATAATTTTCTTCACACTTGAGACTACTTTTAAGAAAGAATTAAATTTTCAACTCTTGAGTTAGAGTACTATAATCATAAAATAAAAATTTCACCTATCATCCATCTTTTATTTCTTTCCTCAAGTTATTCAAAGATAAAAAAGGACAGGCTAAGGTCTCATCTCATTATTAGAGCTATTTTTCATGTAAAGAAAACAAAATGAATCAATATTGTATTACCATAGTTAGTATAAACAATCTTTACTAATCTCATATTTTCTCTATGCATGATATTCATGTTTATCAAAGAAAGTCACAAGAAGGGATATCATTTGCTCAAATATTATACCTTTCTACCTTTTGAAATTATAGAACATGACATAAATATAACCTTTAAATTTATTATGTTGATGATCTTATCATCAAATTTTACGCTTCACTCATCGTACATATTAACTCATAGCTAAAGGAGCTTTTGGTATGAACTAATCACATCTTAGTAATACTTTCAGCTTTATGTCCTTTCATATAATTATATGTATTATCATAATGGACTACATGAATCCTCATATACATCATGCTTAATGTCTTTTGGATTGAGGATTAATTATTGAAATCTATGATTCAAATGATGGAACCCATGAATTCTACATGTGTCTTGAATTATTCTCACATGGTTGTTTCTAGCATTTGTACCACTCCATATATGTTTGAGTGAAATACAAGGAAAATTAAACCATTTATTATTTTGTGCTAAAGTCAATTTATGTATTTAGCCTTAAATGGCCATAATATTAATATGGAGATCAAATACATGATAATTTGGAGGAAATGTGTCATAACATCAAACAAAAACACATGGATTAAAAGAGTCCTAGAAGACCACCAAAAAAGACTACCATAGCACCATCGTAATATTTCTTATGACACATATCCCACTTATACGCATAAATTTATATTTATATTCAATAGCAATATCACCTAGATAATGTGATATAACATATGCCATGTGTTGCTAAAGATTCATGGTTATTAGTGTAAGCTTCCAATTAGGACTTCCTTACAAGTTCAATGAAGTCTCTTACACAACAACATCATAAATTTTCTTACTAATTATATGTGACCTTTTTATCTTACATATCATTACATGCACATGGCATACAGTTGAAGTTATACATGTGGAATATTTTCTATAAGGAAATATAAATTATTATAAATTAGTCAATAATTAACTAGTGTTGTGAATTAAAAATTATATTGATATGTCTATGGAATGATTGTGTGTAAATTTTTAACATTGCATTTTAGATAATATTCTATGATTCATCATCAAGATAAGAGGGTTCAAGGATTATCCATAATTTTTTCCATTCTTGAGCTCTCTTGTCCCAATGACGGATCATAAAGTATGGTCCAAAACGTTGATGTTAAAAATTGGTACACAATCATTCAAAGAAGTATATCAACATCTTCATGGATTGTAAAATTTTTCTGTCTCTAATTAAAAATTATACAATATATGACATGTAATTAATCCCAACATATTTTAACAAATTTTATACCTTCCACGAGAAAATGTAAGCCTCCAATAAATATTAATTGAATTTTCTTACACCATTAATAGAATCATCCAATTGATTTATTTATACTATAATTTTTTAACTCCACATTATTATCTAGAATGAGAGATAAGAGTGCCTACCCAAAGTGATGGGTATGTATATCCAACCACAACATGGTATGGTATTCAAATGAAGAGGTTTGATGTCCACTAAAATAAGATTGATAATGCACCATATGGTCATCTCCAACTATAATAGTGTCCCTAATTAGTCATTTGCATCTATCTAGAACTTTAAAAAACAATAGAGACTCAAACCTTAACAAATCCACCCCACTTAAAAGTTCTAACATCATTTGTATTCACTACCCTACTTTGTTTCCATATCCCACAGTAGCAAGGAAATTGATCCATCAAAATTCTAAAGACCATTAAGTACTTAACCAAATGGAGCATACCTCTGAATGACATATAAATGCTCTATGAATCCTATGCATGGATAATAATTTTTCTAATACTCATGATCAGATTCCAAAATTCACCAAGGTCACTCATAGTAAGAATATTTCTAATGTCTCTTAAACAATCTAATTCTAAATAAAATGTATATTTTTCTCACAAATATTATTGAATGAATACAAAATATAGGGAACATCTTCTAATAAGTTTCTACATACTCTTAACTTTTCTCTTATATCTCAAAAGTCATTCAAAATAAATAAGGATGAGATTTATGATTTATAAAGTATAACTAAAAATGAAATAACTTTAAGAACAACTGAGGATAAATACAATATTCAAAATAGGTCTACACTAATCTTAACTCAATTGTCATACATGTAAAAATATAGAAAAATAATCAATAGATCGTAGAGAGAAAATTTGTAGACTATTTCAGATTACATATCCTTTAACAAACTCCACTAAGAACTATAGCTCGATAAGTAAGATCCTCTTATACAAAAACTTTAAACATAAAATCCTTAGTGATAGCCTACATAATAGCAGTAAATTAATAAATCACCAAAGATGTATGATTCTCAACTAGCAAAAATGAAACTTTGAACTAAATTATAATCACATGTGATAGTGCTCAAAATAATATCTTGTATTCATCAATGACCATCCTCCTTTAACGACTAATGCACTTGAGAAGTAAAAGTAAAAGGAAACTGTATAGTTTACTATTTAAATAAGACATTTATAATTCACATTTTTTACACGAATAAAAAGAATAAGAATAAAATGCGTATAAATAACAAGTTGGCAAGACATAACCCTCTCAATGAATGATCTCAATAGTAATTTGATTACAAACCTATACCTAACTATTTGTGAAAAGATATTCAAACAAATCCCTTCAACCACATCAAAGGGACACATTCCAACATTTGTTTTCCATAGTCTAATACTAAAACATTATCTAGTAGTAATAGAACTTTGATAGTATAATAATAATCCACATGAGCTCCTAAAACAAATTAAGAGACTACCTCAAATCATTAACAATTTTCTAACTCTAAAATTAATCATTATTCACATGTCTAAAATAAACATATCTATTTCAAAGAGCGCCAATATAACACTAATACTTATCAAAGGAAAGATCCATAGTCCATCAAGCGATAACATCACACATATCCAAAAATTCCATTATAAATGATCTAGAACTACCAAAGGCATAAGATGGACTTCTCTACACCACCGAGTATAATTTTTCCTTTTTAGGTTTTCCCTTAAGATTTAAGCTCAACAACCCACCAAATCCAATACTGGCGAAAGTAAATAATCGTAACATGCAATTCGGATAAATACGTAAATAAGAGACACAATAATAACCAACTCAAGAATTCTAATTGAAGTAATACCTTTTCCTGTTCACTTACACTGCTCTCCCCAAGTTTGAAGTTTTAATGATCTTTGCTTTGTGTCTCACTCAAAACATTGGAAACTGCTGAATGAGGATTGCTGCATGACGACGCTAGTGATGAGGACATTAATCACTTTGTAAAAGGATATAATTCAGCGCACCACAATTGTATAAATTAGGTAAGAAATATACACATTTAATCTATATGATCCGTTACAATGAAGCAACCATTTTCGACACGTATGGGACCAAATCGTTCCCAACATTTTAAAGGTGAAAAGTAGTCTACAAATCTGCTCTCCCACACAAAATCACAACCATCTCGAAATTGTAACCTATAATCAGCTAGCACGCCTCTTCTTTTTATCCTTGGTCGATAAAATCTATTATTATAATTTTTCAGTCAGAATCCGTTCTGGATGCCGTGTAAAGTAGAAAGTTATTCCAATTGTTTACAAAAAGTAATTTTGTTACTTCTTTGAAACTGTATTGTTGGCATTTTCAATCTCCCAAATCATGACATCTCCCTGTGCAATTTCTCTGAACAGTTAAGAAAGTAATATTTATAGATGTGGTAGCATATCTTGTAAGAAAAACATTTCAATTTCAACGTGTTCAAATGTCTACCATCCAAAGGAGGTATTGATTTATCTATTAATTTTTTATTTTTCATGTAACCTTCACGTTTGGAACAACAAAAGGATGTCTTTAATTTATCAATTTAAAAGTTTAGTATGCATAGAAATAATGCGTTATTCTTCTCCGTCCATAATATTTTATTAAAAAGAAATTTGGTTGAGTGAAAAAAATAAGTAAATTTATTTTTATTTTTATATATTCATATGAGATTTACTGAAATCATATAATGGAAGATTTTAGTTTTCTTATTAGAATACAGAATATTTTGTATCATAATATGTTAATATATTAAAAAAATATTTATGAACAATTTTTTTATCATATTTATCTTTAATTTTTTAACATAATATTTTTTAATAACATAAATAAAATCTTAACTGAGAAATATTTAAAGAAAATAATAATGTGAATATTTTTAATAATCATATCAATTCGAATGAATAATAGAAGAAGAATGGGCTATGGATTGGCGAGCATGCAGATTTGGGGGTGACAAAAATCATTTCGAGGACATTGTTTATGAGAAATGTCAAAGGAGTCAGTTTGGAGTGAGCTCTCGACGAGTGGATTGAGAGAGTATATCGAGAAACTCCATCGTGTCCATACTTTGGTTATTGAAGCTTTATTTCATGGTTGAAAACATGGGCTCCTTTGTGTCTACAACTTGGAATTGGAAGTGAATGAAGAACTTGTGGCCGAGGTTTTCAACACTCTGATCGAGCATACTAAATTCTATATGGATTAAAAATGTGCCTCTAAAATGGTGGAGTTCCTTTTCCTACCAAGAGAAAGGGGGATGGTGAGGAAGAACACTGATGAAAAATATGATAAAGCTTATCTCCCAATGTAGTGGTGTGATGTTAAAGAGGTTATTTTCTGCTATCTTACCTTGGAAAAATAATTATGTAGCATTTTCCATAACAACGTTGTCATTTTGAATCATTTTCATCATAGAAACTGGATTTCTTTGCCATTTTATTTGGCCTCCACTTTGAATAATAGTATTAGGAATCATGAGAAAAGTCTGGATTCCACAATTCTCCATGAGGGATTAATTCTCTTGATTATGGAATTTGCTAATGCTATGCATGTAGAGAAAACCTCTTTTGCCAAGACTAGGATTGAATTTAAGAAAAATGTTAGGGTTCATTAGGAGGGCACCTCATATGATGATGAGGATGTCAATTCTCATGGTGAAGAGGTTTTTCACAATTACAATAAATATGACCCCTCATCTTCTAGACCTATGATTCTTAACACTAACCTCACTGATCGTGAGAAAATTATGTTATCTAATTTGGTGAAGTCCTTGAATACAAGTGCTAGATTTTGTGGACCCTAGCATAGATGTCAAAGGAAAAGGTGTGGTTAAGGCTTCGTTGTTGAGTGTCAAAGGTAATAGCCGAATTCATAATGTGTTCCATGTATCAAGACTGAAGAAGGTCTTAGGGCAGTAGGTATCACCAAGTACAGAACTTCCTCCATTCGATGATGAAGGACAACTCATTTTAGAACTCGAGGTGATCCTTGAAACTAGAGAAAAGACACTCAGGAATAGAATTGTAAAAGAATTACTGATCAAATGGAAGGGGCTCCCAAATAAAGATGCCACTTGGGAAAGAGAGGAGACCCTTAAATTGTTTGAGGACAAGAAAAATGGGGACAGAGGGACTGTAATGACCCCTAAGTGACTCTCTTCGTAAAATTCAAATATTTGAATTTTGTAATATTTTCATATAAATAACAAATAAATTATTTTTAAAAATATATTTATATTATTATATGAGTTAAACAATAAAATTATTCACAATTATAAATAAATGTATTTATTTTTAATAGGCAAATGATATTAACTATATTTAATAATGAATAAATAAACTTTGAATTACAATTATATTTTATAATAACAAATAAACATATTTATAAGGGACAAATTACAATACATAAATATTTATATCTTAAAAAATACATAAACATATAAAATGCGATTAAAAAGAAATAACATAAGTAATACAAACTCTTACCATTCGACCAAGAGACATGACCGAAACCTGTAACTCTTTCGCTAGCATACATATACGGAAGGGACACGGGAGAATGGAGGGAAAGGAGAGAGAGGGAATAAGAACAAAAACAACATGAAATACGCACAGACGTGAATAAATACAAAGGGAAACAGAAGACCGGCACAAGCAACGTAGAAGGGAGAGACAATGAAGAGAAGCCCGCACCATTCACCCGCAAACAAAGAACAGAGATAGACTCTTTCTCCATAGACGACTAGGAGAACATTCGAGTTATTAGTCTTTGCACTCTAAGAGGGAACAGAACAATTCATATCCAGGAGCGCACAGACCGTAAGGGACCGGTGGAGAGTTTAGCATCGCAATCCCTGCAGTCAGAGGTAATTTGATTTCTTGTCGGGAACAGACAATCTTACTTTAGAGAAATCATTAATTGTGGAGACTAGTTGTAAACTCATAAAGTAGGGACCAAGTAAAACTTGGCAGAGGGCATTCGTATGAATGTCGAGTTCTCCAAATAAGGGGACTCAGAGACTCGAGGTAATCTCGATAGAGAACATTCATAAGAATGTTGTGATTCCATTGGGAATCTAGAGAGGGATAATAGAGAGTCCCTTAGAGATAATATATATATTATAGTGGTTAAACATATGCATATGTAAGAGAAGAGAGACTCGGTTGGAGTTGGGATCTTCACCGAGTACTATGGGTTAATGAAGTTATTCATTAACAGAGATCTCAGAGGCCTTAGAAGGATTGCTCTCAACTTGATGAATACCTGATTGAGAATTGTCTCACCAGAGAATTAGGTAAATCGGAGAAGAGTTGCTTTCTAAGGATTAGGTGGGGTAGTATGGGATTAGTATTTAGATAATTTAATATTTATTTATCATGTTAGTCACTAATAATTGTTTTAGTATTCATATATCTTTATATTATATCTTCGTCTTCTAACAATTGTTTTAGGTTTTTAAGCATCATCTACTCAAGCTAGAAGCAGGGACATTATAGTGGTATCAGAGCATAATCTTGCCATCCTATGAGTCCGGCTTATGCAAACCTACAAGAAAAGAACGAAGAAAAATACAATGGATGACTTAGCCAATGAGATGAGATCTTATATGGAGCAAACAAATCAAACATTGATGCAGGAGCATCCTAGGGTAGTTGGCTATCCTGCATGTTTGGGAGATTTGATGGAGTCGTGTGGACTTATTTTCATATGTGAAGGGTTTGGTAGAGTTGGATAAACCCACTTGGGTCTTGGGTAATTGGTTTTGATGTATTTAATGGTCTTGGTTGCTCAGCATGGCCTTGGGGAGCTCGGCCTTACTTAGGAATTTGGTGCCTATTTCAGGCTGTATAAGTAATTTTTCATAAAGAGCTAGAGGCTGAAAATTTCAGGGATTGAAGAGAGCCTATATTTCTTCCTACAGTTCAAAGCACGAGTTCTAATTCATCCGGAGCTAGGAGATATTGCGATTTTTCTAAGACATCTATTTTGGGAATTTAATTGATGTTGTTGGCCGACTTGTGGCATTTAATTTCGGTATTTGTATTTAATTTATATTCAGGGCCGACCTATGGCTTAGTTTGGTATAAGTAGAGGTTGTGGGGGAAGTCTTTAGGCATTCATTCATCCATCTTGGAGAAGAGGAGGTGGATGTGGAGCGAGTTTTGAGGAGAGCTAGTAGCTGCGGCTTGGGAAACAAGGAGATTGGTTGGTGGGCTTGCGAGCACAAGTTTAGATCTTCCTTGGGGGTTCCTACCAGTGTGTGGATCTAGGCTAGCTAGGGTTTTGATTTGGATCTTGCGGGATCTTGTGGAGTTTCTATTGTAATTGCATTGTATTTGGCCATAACCCGAAAGGCCTTACAGCCGGGCATGTTGGATGAAAATATAATGATTCTATTATGAGTATTGGCATTGTGTGGATCTATATCTCTATATTATTATTATATTCTATTGTGTGGTTATTTGCTGGGGGCTAGGACATCTCCATCGGGGATTCTCCTGCCTTGCACTGCATCAAGTGGTATCAGAGCATAGTTGTTCCTGAGTGTGTGGACAGAGCACCGAATGTGAGGCAGTTTACACCAGGACCTTGGGTGGAGTTTTTCAGAGTGAAGGTTGTTCCTGAGTGTGTGGACAGAGTGCCGAATGTGAGGCAGTTTGCACTAGGACCTGGTTGAAGGTTGGATCTAGTTGGTGATTTGTTGCAAAGGGTTTGCGAAGATCTTAGAAGATGGCTCTAAGAAGATTGGACCCTGAGATGATTGCAAAACTCCATGATGTGGTGGAGAAGAATATTTCAAAGACTTTTGCTCGGTTGGAAGCTAGATTGACTAATCAAGTTAAGGAAAGGATGGTTGAGAGTGATCCATCTCTGGATAAATTTCGTAAAAGAGTTCAAGAGATCTTGAAACCGTGGAGCTGGAGTCTACCGATCAGGAAGCGAGTTGTCTGGCCGATTAGAAGACTTGTTCAAGAGAGAAGAGGGCATAGCAAGGTCGAGATGGAAGTTGGTTTTATTGATCAGTGTGTGGAGGCTGATGTGGAACCTGCGGAGAAACCTGTGGATGTTTCTGTGGAGCTTCCTAACCTTGTTGATGCTGTGATTGAGATTGGTTTTCATGATCAGTTGGTTGAGTCTGACATGGAAATTGTGGAGCACTTGGTCATGGATAATCAGGTTGCTAAGGGTGATGATCCATATGTTGGTGATATGGATGTTGTTGATATGGATGTTGCTGGTGTGGATTCACTAGTTGTTGATGTGGTTGAGGATCTACATGATACTACAGATCTGTATGTTCCTGATGTGGACCTGTTGGTGGTTGACATGGTTGAGGATTTACATGTTGCTCCTATTTTGGATTTGAGCTTACATGTTGGTGACATGGATTTCATGTTCAAGGATATTGTTGTTGTTGGTAGTGATCAGCTATAGAGAATGTTGGTGAGGCACTATGTTCAGTTTGTTCCTGGGAGTGAACATGTTGATTGGATGGTTGAGATTCTAGTGGTTGACAGATGGATGCGGATTTGGATGATTTGCATGTTGGTTCTATTGTCCCTGTTGGAGTGGAAGCCTTTGGTGAAGATGAAGATGGTTGCAGATATTTCATCTGGCATCAAAGTATGAGGCATACTTCTTTTCGCACCTGGGGAGTCTGATGCAGGAGCATCCTAGGGTAGTTGGCTATCCTGCATGTTTGGGAGATTTGATGGAGTCGTGTGGACTTATTTTCATATGTGAAGGGTTTGGTAGAGTTGGATAAACCCACTTGGGTCTTGGGTAATTGGTTTTGATGTATTTAATGGTCTTGGTTGCTCAGCATGGCCTTGGGGAGCTCGGCCTTGCTTAGGAATTTGGTGCCTATTTCAAGCTGTATAAGTAATTTTTCATAAAGAGCTAGAGGCTGAAAATTTCAGGGATTGAAGAGAGCCTATATTTCTTCCTACAGTTCAAAGCACGAGTTCTAATTCATCCGGAGCTAGGAGATATCGTGATTTTTCTAAGACATCTATTTTGGGAATTTAATTGTTGTTGTTGGCCGACTTGTGGCATTTAATTTCGGTATTTGTATTTAATTTATATTCAGGGCCGACCTGTGGCTTAGTTTGGTATAAGTAGAGGTTGTGGGGGAAGTCTTTAGGCATTCATTCATCCATCTTGGAGAAGAGGAGGTGGATGTGGAGCGAGTTTTGAGGAGAGCTAGTAGCTGCGGCTTGGGAAACAAGGAGATTGGTTGGTGGGCTTGCGAGCACAAGTTTAGATCTTCCTTGGGGGTTCCTACCAGTGTGTGGATCTGGGCTAGCTAGGGTTTTGGTTTGGATCTTGCGGGATCTTGTGGAGTTTCTATTGTAATTGCATTGTATTTGGCCGTAACCCGGAAGGCCTTACAGCCGGGCATGTTGGATGAAAATATAATGATTCTATTATGAGTATTGGCATTGTTTGGATCTATATCTCTATATTATTATTATATTCTATTGTGTGGTTATTTGCTGGGGGCTAGGACATCTCCATCGGGGATTCTCCTACCTTGCACTGCATCAAACATTAATAAGTCAAATGGAAAAATCAAATCAAGCCCTCCTTCAGGCCCTACAAAACATGGGGAATTCAATCAATAATTTAAAAGGCCAGCCTCACCAGGGGAGAGAAACTAGTTTGAATCACTCAGAGAACAATAATATAACCTCTAACACTAGAGTACCTCAACCCCATTTCTTACCTAGAGAAGAATCCCGAAGAGAAGAGGAAGGAATAGAACAACCCATGACCAGCACTGAAGACATAGCAAGGGCTTATGTGGAATTGGCACCCCACATTAGAGAAGTGGTATCATTTAGAGAATTTTGTGAAGATAAGCAAAGAGAAACAACCAGGAGACATGTAAACAAAGAACTTAAACACAAAATGAACAAGGTAACACTTCCAAACTTTGATGGGATGGGAAAAATCATAGCCCACGTGTGGTTATAAAAATTGAATACTTTTTTTACCCTAAGCCCCATGATAGAAGAGGATGCCCTTCAATTCACAATACTCCACTTAGAAGGAACATCACATGAATGGTGGCACCATGGACTCACCTCCCTAGGAAATCAAAATGTAAACTCCTATGGGGAGTTCTCCCAAAAGCTTATTAGTAGATTTGATGAAAAAGATTCAGAATGGTATTTTCAAGAATTAACTTATCTAAAAAAAAGGGTAACAATTGCTGAATATGTATGTCAATTTCAAGGGTTATCAGTAATGATTCCCGATCTTTCTCAAAAAGACTCACTCGTATGTTCATAGAAGGTCTCAAGGAAACCACAAAAAATATGGTGAAACCCTTCGAACCACAAACTCTAGAAGAAGCTATCAAGAAGGCAAAAAAGGTTGAATCTAATAACACCAGAGAACAATCCAAAAACTTCACTTCCAGAACATTTTCCCAAGGTGAGGGATCAAGAAGAGATAACCAAGATAAACCATGCTATTTGTGTAAAAATCCATGGAGCATGGGACATAGATGCCAACAAAGGGAAGAATTTATGCTTCAAATGTAAGGAACCATGGGAACGTGGTCACCAATGCAAAAGAGGGCAAGTAAATGAAATAAGAGAAACAAGTAAAAAGGCAAAAATTGATAAACAAGAGCAGGGAACTTTAGCAGTCATCTCTCCAAATGAAAATAGGCCACTACAAATTAAAGGCATGCTCAAAGGACAAAAGGTGATTGCCTTAGTAGATACCGGAGCTTCCCATGATTTTATTAGCAAGCACTTGGTAACCAAGAGAAGACTAAATACACAAGATTTTGAAGGTTTTAGAGTGGCACTAGCAAATGGGTCCATCGATCACTACACAAAAATTATTACTCAAGCAGAGATTACAATAGGAGGACATGTAATTAAAAGAGACCTTTATGTAGCAAACATACAAAATGACATTATCCTTGGAATGCCATGGATAAATTCCCTAGGATGTTTTTATCATGGATGGGCCTAATCTTGAAATATGCTTTAAACATGAAGGGAAAGAAATAACATTAAAAGGAATCCCAGATGGAAATCCAAAGATGGTATCATGTAATAAAATGGAGAGGATTTTAAGACATGACCAAGGAGAGTGGGTAGCCCAGTGTATGGTCATAGATAAGACCCCCTCTCATGAACAAACCTTCCATAAAGATATCCATCCAATCCTCAACAAATACAAAAGACTCTTTGAAGAAATTCCGCCAGGTCTTTCCCCCAAAAGAGGTTTTGAACATGCCATCAAATTAGAGGAATGTGCAAAACCAGTAATTACAACACCTTATAGACATCCTTATAAATATAAAGAAGAAATTGAGAAAACTATCAAAGAACTTTTAGAAATGGGACATATTCAACCTAGCAATAGCCCATTTACCTCATCTGTAGTACTGGTCAAGAAAAAAGATGGAACCATGAGAATGTGCATTGATTATAGAGCATTAAATAATAGGACTATAAAGAATAGATACCCAATCCCTAGAATCGATGAATTAATGGATGAATTACACGGGGCCTACTATTTTTCTAAGATTGATCTAAGGTCAGGATATCATCAAATTAGAATGAGGGAAGAGGATGTATCCAAGACAGCTTTCAGATGCCATTATGGACACTTCGAATTCTTGGTGCTCCCTTTTGGACTCACAAATGCACCAGCGACATTTCAATCTTGTATGAATCATACTTTCAAACAACAGTTGTGGAGATTTCTCCTCATATTTTTCGATGACATCCTTATTTTTAGCAAAACATGGGAGGAGCATCTAAGACATATTGAAGAGGTTCTGAGTATTTTAGAAAAAGAATCACTATATGCAAAAATTTCAAAATGTGAATTTGGATTAGAGGAGATATTATATCTTGGGCATAAAATAAAAAAAGGGGGAGTAAGCATGGATGAAGAAAAAATCAAAGTAATCAAGGAATGGCCAAAACCAAGAACTCTCACTCAACTCCAAGGGTTCGTCGGGCTATGCAGCTACTATCATCGATTTGTTAAAGGTTTTTCAAAAATTGTAGCCCCCCTTACAGATCTAACAAAGAAAGGAGCATTCACTTGGAATGATAAAACACAACAAACCTTCAAACAACTAAAAGAAGTTATGAGTTCATGCCCAGTATTAGCCATACCAGATTTTTCTATGCCTTTTGAATTGCAATGTGATGCCTTTGGAGAAGGTATATGAGCTGTACTAATGCACAAGAAAAACCCTATAGCCTTTGAGAGTTGTAAATTCACAAGAGCAGAGAAACATTATTCTATATATGACAAAGAAATGTTAGCAATAATACATGCCTTGGAAAAATTTCAGCAATATCTAGTTTGTGGAAGGTTCATAGTCAAAATAGACCATAATAGTCTCTGATTCTTCTTAAACCAAAAAGATCTAAATGACAGACAATAGAAATGGGTGAGTAAAGTCCAAGCATATGATTTTGACATAGAATATGTGAAATGAATAAATAATGGAGCAGCAGATGCATTATCAAGAAGATCACATATCAACGCTATTTCTCGTATCTTAGGTGATTGGAAGAAAGATATAATAGCAGATTATGCAAATGATCCTTTTGCAACCACCATTTTGGAAGGAAAGGTGCCTAATAAAGACTTTCGGGTTCTAGATAACATTATATTCTACAAAGGAAGGATATACATGACCCCTCAATCCAAAATGAAGGGAATCATTATGAGAGAATACCATAATAACCCACTAGCAAGTCATCTAGGGTATTATAAGACATATAAACATATAAGAGAAAGATACTCATGGAAAGGATTAAAAAAGGACATACAATGATATGTACAAGAATGCATGACCTGTCAACAAAATAAAACTGAACAATCACTTCCAGCAGGGCTATTACATCCATTGCCAATTCCAAACCAAAAATGGGAAAGCATATCTATGGATTTTATAACAGGATTACCCAAAGTTCAAGGTAAAGATAGTTTTATATAGTTGTGGATAGACTCACAAAATTTTCTCATTTCTTTCCAATCTCTACCGAATACAAGGCAACCCATATAGCAGAAATATTCTTCAAGAAAATCTTCCGACTCCATGGGATACCCCAAAATATTGTAAGTGATAGGGACAGTAAATTCCTTACCAAATTTTGGCAATAATTATTCAGGTTATAAGGAACATCACTCACTCCTAGTACTAGTTATCACCCTCAAACTGATGGGCAAACTAAGATTGTAAATAAATGGATAGAAGGATACCTAAGAAACTATGTCACGAGGCAACAAACAGCCTGGATCAAGTGACTACATCTAGGAGAATATTGTTATAACACTACATAGCACATGTCAATAGGAATGAGTCCATTTAAGGCACTATATGGATATGAAGCGACCACTTTTGGAGGATTGATCATACCAGGAAGCAAGGTACCTAGTGCACAAGAATTCATCAAGAGGAACATAGACATCATGAAGGCACTAAAAGAGAACCTACATAATGCCCAAAATCAGCAAAAACTCTATGCCGACAGAAATAGAGTCGAAAGATCTTTTGTGGAAGGAGATCTAGTGTTCTTACGACTACAACCATACAAACAGACCTCCATTAAGAAGAATGGGACCAAAAAGCTTAAGCCCTGATTTTATGGACCATACAAGGTAATTCAAAAGGTCGGTGAAGTAGCTTACAAATTGAAGCTTCCTAGTAATAGCCGAATTCATAATGTGTTCCATGTATCAAGACTGAAAAAAGTCTTAGGGCAGCAGGTATCACCAAGTACAGAACTTCCTCCACTCGATGATGAAGGACAACTCATTTTAGAACCCGAGGTGATCCTTGAAACTAGAGAAAAGACACTCAGGAATAGAATTGTAAAAGAACTACTGATCAAATGGAAGGGGCTCCCAAATGAAGATGCCACTTGGAAAAGAGAGGAGACCCTTAAATTGCTTGAGGACAAGCAAAATGGGGACGGAGGGACTATAATGACCCCTAAATGACTCTCTTCGTAAAATTCAAATATTTGAATTTTGTAATATTTTCTTATAAATAACAAATAAATTATTTTTAAAAATATATTTATATTATTATATGAGTTAAACAATAAAATTATTCACAATTATAAATAAATGTATTTATTTTTAATAGGCAAATGATATTAACTATATTTAATAATGAATAAATAGACTTTGAACTACAATTATATTTTATAATAACAAATAAACATATTTATAAGGGACAAATTACAATACATAAATATTTATATCTTAAAAAATGCATAAACATATAAAATGTGATTAAAAAGAAATAACATAAGTAATACAAACTCTTACCATTCGACCAAGAGACACGACCGAAACCTGTAACTCTTCCGCTAGCATACATATACAGAAGGGACACGGGAGAATGGAGGAAAAGGAGAGAGAGGGAATAAGAACAAAAACAACAGGAAATACACACAGACGTGAATAAAGACAAAGGGAAACAGAAGACCGGCACAAGCAACGTAGAAGGGAGAGACAATGAAGAGAAGCCCGGACCATTCACCCGCAAACAGAGAACAGAGATAGACTCTTTCTCCGTAGATGACTAGGAGAACATCCGAGTTATTAGTCTTTGCAGTCTAAGAGGGAACATAACGATTCATACCCAGGAGTGCACAGACCGTAAGGGACCGGTGGAGAGTTTAGCATCGCAATCCCTGCAGTCAGGTAATTTGATTTCTTGCCGGGAACAGACAATCTTACTTTAGAGAAATCATTAATTGTGGAGACTAGTTGTAAACTCATAAAGGAGGGACCAAGTAAAACTTGGTAGAGGGCATTCATATGAATGTCGAGTTCTCCAAATAAGGGGACTCATAGACTCGAGGTAATCTCGATAGAGAACATTCATCAAAATGTTGTGATTCCATTGGGAATCTAGAGAGGGATAATAGAGTGTCCCTTAGAGATAATATATATATTATAGTGGTTAAACATATGCATATGTAAGAGAAGAGAGATTCGGTTGGAGGTGGGATCTTCACCGAGTACTATGGGTTAATGAAGTTATTCATTAACAGAGATCCCAGAGGCCTTAGAAGGATTGCTCTCAACATGATGATTATCTGATTGAGAATTGTCTCCCCAGAGAATTAGGTAAATCGAAGAAGAGTTGCTTTCTAAGGATTAGGTGGGGTAGTATGGGATTAATATTTAGATAATTTAATATTTATTTATCATGTTAGTCACTAATAATTGTTTTAATATTCATATATCTTTATATCATATCTTCGTCTGCTAACAATTGTTTTAGAGTTTTAAGCATCATCTACGCAAGCTAGAACCAGGGACATTACAATAATAGTATTAGGAATCATGAGAAAAGTCTAGCTTCCACCATTCTTCATGAGGGATTAATTCTCTTGATTATGGAATTTGCTAATGCTATGCATGTAGAGAAAAACTCTTTTGCCAAGACTAGGATTGAATTTAAGAAAAATGTTAGGGTTCATTAGGAGGGCACCTCATATGATGATGAGGATGTCGATTCTCATGGTGAAGAGGTTTTTCATAATTACAATAAATATGACCCCGCATCTTCTAGACCTATGATTTTTAACACTAACCTCACTGATCGTGAGAAAATTATGTTATAAAATTTGGTGAAGTCCTTGAATACAAGTGCTAGATTTTGTGGACCCTAGCATAGATGTCAAAGGAAAAGGTGTTGTTAAGGCTTCATTTTTGAGTGTCAAAGGTAAAATGAAGGTTTCTAGAACCCTCTATGTCAATTAAGTAAGAAGAATCTCTCAGCAAAAGATTATCCTTTCTCAACATGATACTCATGGGCTTGCTAAGTATGTGTGGTTGGATTTACAAAATCTTATTGATGGGGGTGGGGTTACTTCAAAGGATGTGAGTTAATTTGTTCCATATAATCCTATAACTAATGCCAAACTTAAGAATTTGTTAGATAAGAAAAGCTTTCTATTCTCTTGGATCATCCTAGATATTAGCAATTTGAAATTTAAAACTATCCCTTCTCTTGGGAAATCATAAAAAAACACTAGAGGTTGACTTATGAAAGGTTTAGGATAGTATGAGAGTCATTGTGGAGGTGAGAGAAATGACTATAGAAAACACCATTGATGGCCTTCGTACACTTAATGTATACGTTAAAGTGCTTTGGGCTATCTCCAAGGGAAATTTCATTTCACCTACTATAAGTGTTAAATAGACCAAGAAGGTTAAATCCATGGATGTGGCTAATTAGAAGAGAAATAAGAGAATGCCTTGCTTAGTCCTGCTACGAGGATTCACACTAAACATAAGGGCATGACCCCTGTTGACAACATTGTTATGAAGATCAAGAACATTAATGAGGATATCATTTAGAAGAATGATAATCTAGTTAAAATTCTATAGTTATATTCTTGTGTTTCCATTTTTTAGTTTTGTTGGGTTGTTCTACTCTATCCTCTTAGGGGGACTTTTGGCACCTAGTTAGCCTTTTGTTCCTAGTTGGTTTATGTTTAGGACTGGTTTTTGTTCCCTCACCATCAAGGCACATGAAATAGAAGCATAAAATATATCAATAATCAATATAAAATTATAAACGTAGGAGTCAAAAGGTTTACATAAAACCATCAATATCCATAACATCATAACATGAGAATAGTAACTTCATCTAAATAGTAACATGAAATATCTCAAGAAATTAATGTATCAATGTAACTACATCATAAGGTACTATCATAACATTAAGGAATCATCAAATATATCTAAAAGTCTAACAAACTTATGAAAAATTTCTTAAAAGAGTTTGGCATCATAAAAACAAAAACAAAACTATGGGTGTGTAATAGATCCCCCATAGGATTAGGCTTACTCCTAGAATAATAAAAACAAATAGGGATATAACTCCCTCAATCATGAAGCATCCTACTAAGCCACTAAAAACTCATTGTGTAGGTTCCATTGGACCCTTTCCTACTCCATAGTTTGAACTTTGAGGATCATTGCACACTGTAGCAGTATATGAATGGGTTCCAAATCTAACTACATATCCTCTAACCATAGACCCAATCATAGTGACTTGGTGATTAGCCAGATGATTATAAATACCTAAAAAAACCCTGTGGGATCTACTGACGTCCCCAACTATAGCTTACGAAGATACTTCTCTCTAACCTGAGAATTGTGTTAAATACTAAGAGAGATTCACAATAATGTGGCCATGCTTCCCACAAGAAAAATAACCCCCTCTTCTATCGAAAATTATCTCAATAGAATGTGCAACACCACTATAACCATGGAACACTTTCTTACCTTTCTGATTTTGATCACCCTTTGAGGACATATGGTAATTATTAGAGTTCCTAGCTCCCTAAGACTAGTTATCCCTAACTCCTAAAAGAGAAGTGCCACAATTTTAAACACTATCTTGGCTACCTATACATCTTACTCAATTTTGTTTAACCAATGTAGCCTTAAAAATTGCATCCCTAATGGTTTTGGGTTGGAATAATTAAACCCCTCTAGTAATGAGGTCATTAACCCCTTTAAAAAAGTGTTGTACCATTAAGGAATTATCTTGACTAAGGGTCATAGAAGGGCTATGACATCTATCCCTTCCACATCCCCTATGCTGGCCTCCACCTCAACCTCTGAATCAATCTCTAGCAACATATTTGGTTTTGGTAAGCATCTTACCTACAACAACCAAAAGAAAAAGAAATATCTCAAACCAAGTTAAGAGAAATAAAGACATTAATGTTTAATTGCAACACAATCATTCTGAAATATAAAGAGTTCTATTTAATTGCAAAATTTCCCTAAGCTTTGTAGTTTTTTCACCTAGCACGTGCCACTTCTGGGTTGTTCTCTAGGGTTTTTAGCTTCCTTTGTGATGGGTGGTCATCACCATAGAATTGAGCTTGACAAAATTGAGGATGAGTTTACCTTGGACCCTATGGTCGTGTATTTCTGTAAAGTGGAAGTATCCTTCCCTACATGGAAAGTATGTTTGGTCATGATGAACGATCTCCAGGAAATTTTATGCTACTTGGAATGAGAGGCGTGTCCCAGTGAATGAAATTTTGTTTGAGATTAATGAGGATGTCATTGGTAAGGACACTAGCCTTACCACCAAATGAAGGAAATGGAAGAAGTCCAGTAAAACACCTGCTAAGAGGAAGCTATCTCAGATCTTTTGGAGCCCTTAGGAAACTCATGTCCCTAAACATGGTGGCTAGAGCCCCGAGAATCTCCCAGAGTTTTGGCCAAAAATGTGCAAGATTATTATGAAATAATTCACGCTAGAAGGAAGGTTTGGGGTTTTCTACTACTACCATTTTCCTTTTCTCAATCATCTTAGGCGTAAAGATTTGATTTACTTTCCATTTTTTCTATTACACTCTATGGAAAGTCATGTCACCAATATTGTTGAAGATAAGAATCTGGGGAAGAAACTTTTTATCCTCTACCAAGGCCTTATGTTGAGACTCTACGACTTCCATAAATCCTTTTTCCCTCCTCCCACAATGTCTATTATATCATAATCCCTACATCAGCCCCATCCTTTGCTCTTAGTTTCTTTGGACAAAGGACTTGCTACTCCTTCTAGGTCTAAAGGTCTTCATTATTTGGCCCCCCATGCGAGTCTAAAGTCCTATGAGAATCACCCTACCCCTAACTCCATGCAGGGTTTGAAATGTTACCACACCCCAGAAACCCACCTCCCTAAAAAAAGTGTAGGAGGATTATCCTCAATCTTGACAACTCCAAATATGCGGACCCCCAACCTAGCCAAATTTTCTATTCCAATCATATTGCTAAGGATAGGGGAAAAATATATCAGTAATATTCTAAAATAGGAGGAGGTCACTATCGACTCCAACAACCAGGACAAAGATGATGATACCGAGAACCCCACAGAGGATAAAGATAACACTCGAAGATAATGCATAACTCATCCACCACCCTTTGTATGTTGAACAAGAAGGCCTTTGATGGATAGATTGTCAAGGACGAGGACCCCAGGGATTTTCAAGTTCCCACAGGAGGAGTGGGTTGATATGCTACTATCTAGACATTTATGGAATGGAAAATGAACCTGGTCAGGGTTAGGGTTTTGTGGGATGCTCCGTCTAGCCCATTGGGATATATTTTCTCTTTAGACTATAGTTTATTTTCTAATTTTATGATAAGATCTTTTTTCCCTACATGGCATACTGAAAACTCTTTTAATTTTATTGCTCTGAACCTGGCTTCTTTAATTACTATTATGACAATGGATTTTAGATGTTGGTGCTCTAGTTTTTTTGTAATAGTTTTTGATAGCAGTAAACTACTGAATATTGTTAAATGTTTGGTTCTCTATTGGTGGTTAATTTTTTTCTAACTCACTTCTAGAGTGTTGTTATTGTGTCGCGGGTCAACACCCTCTTGTTGCTTCTTTTATCAAAAACCACAATATAGGTAAAGTTAAAAATTTGTAAGCTTAGTTTTTCTATATTCTATCTTATTTGATGAAATTTTGTATTGTTTAATTCATATATGAAAATGATAGATAAGAGGTGTATTTTTAGAGGGATGAGTCAATATATTTGAGTGTCATAAACTCTTTTTATATAGCCAATATTTTGAGTAAAAAAGGACAATGTATAAAATAACTACTATTTTCAAATTTGAAGGGTATGACTTTCATACTTGGTAAATTAAAGTACAATTACTTTTTATTTTGAAAGATTTATGAGATATTTCTAGTGAAATTATTACAAAACCCCAAGATGCATAAGAAGTAATGTTCAATGGATGGCTAAATTTCATAGGCCCACAATATTAATTGGTCTTGGTTTATAATATGTATATTTGTATCATATTGATCTATTGAAGATATCAAAATAAATATGGTATGGGCTCAATATTTTATTTCGTTCACAAGCTTGTAGTGCCAAAATGTCCATAAAGAATAAAATGTTCAAGTTGAAGATGAATGAGGGAGATAATATTGTTCAACATATAAGAACATATTTCTCTCTCCTTAATCAAATTATTGGTGTAAACTCTAGAGTATATCATGATGATGCCAAGGTGATTTTACTGAGTAGTATGTAATCAAGATTTGATCATATTGTTTTCACTTTGAAAAAAATGAATCCTAGCTTAGAAACTTTAATTTTTTTCATAATTGATGAAGGAAGTAGAATTAATAAGAGTCATAAAATTGCTAAGGAATGTTCTTTCATTGCTAGAAAAAATCTAGCATTTCCACTACAAGATAATTCAAAGTTTATTATTGTTAATAAAATGGACATATACAGGTGAATTGCATTCAACAGGCCAAAGATCTTAGTGATGGGGAGTTGAAGAAAAATATACTTTTTAATGCAATCGAAGGTGAAACACACTTTTTGTATTTTTAGTACACACAAATAACTCATATGATGATGACAAACTATTTTTCAATGGAAGGGTTGATGAAAGATTTGTACTTTAGAAAATAAAGACTTGATAAGAGGCTAGAGGAAATAGAGGTAAGAGGGAACCTATAATCTTGAGATAGATTCTCCTTCAGAGATGATTCATCACATGAGAAGAAACCTATTTGTGTCGCTAAAAAGATGGGACTTGGTAATTTTTTCCTAGAATAAAAGAGGGGACTTTAGATATTTGTATCCCTAAAGAGAAGACGAGGATTGGAATAATTATTTTCCCTTTAAGGAGTGAGGGGTAACAAGATTTTATTATTATTTCAAGCACTTGAGGAGGAGATAGACACACTCAGAGGAGATATGGACTTTCAGATGAAAGACATCTCGTGTGAAAGAATGTCAGTGGTGATTTGTCCAATAGAAGAGAGGTTATTTATACATCACTCGAGGAGGGTTTAGGAACACTCGGAGGAGATGTGGAGTTTCAGAGGAGAGGTGTATCATGTGTAGCACTAGAGGATGCATTTGAAACACTTGGAGGAGATCTAAAATTTTGGAGGAAATGTGTTGTATTGTACAAGGGAGGTGGGAAAATTCATGTTGCACAAACAACTCCAGGTCTTGCGGTTAGGAGATCCACCAATGTAGTCATATTTGTGTTTATTTAGTGAGAAAGGAGGATTGGTGAAGTCTTTTCATCAAATTATCTAGAGGCTTCAGTTTATATAACCCTTGAAAATTTCACTCTTGTTCAGATTAATGTAATAAGGGAGGAATATTGGTGTAGTATTACATTAGTTTTCCTGATAAAAATAATGATTATATATATTTCAATTCTTATCACCATTGATAGTCTATATGGTTTATTAAGTTCCTATTTAAAGGCCTTGTTTGAATCAATAATATCATCACATTTTATTTTGATCCTTTCTCTATTTTCTCAAATTTGACTATCACCAAAATGTTGAAATATGTTATAACTTTGGAATTGGGTTTGTAGGACATGTAGCTCTAAACTCTTTAATTTTCAGCCAAAAATTACTCAGAAAAGTCATTTTTCCTAGGAGAATTGTAGAGGTCAAATTGTTCCCAATGGCTCCAAATTTGATGAAATTTTCTAGGGTCCTATATCTATGTTTGTTCTTCCTAGACTTGAACCTATAGCTCTATAGCATGTTTCCATGAATATAAAATAAGGGAAAAATGTTGTAGAAAATGGTTTTACTTGGCCAAACCCATGTCTTTTAATGAACCTTTAAATTAATTTTAAATTGCATTAAGGAAAGTAATGGACAAGATAGGTAAATTATTGTTTCACCCTACATGAAACCCTTATGAAAAATGTATAAATCACTCATATCAATGAAGATTCTTAAAGTATGCTAGGAATGAGATGTATAATCAATGATGCCTTCATAAATGCATGGATCTTTGATTGCCAATCCTAGATCTTGAATGTTTTTATGCTTGATAACAACTTATCAGAAGGAGAGAGAAAGAAGAATGGATGCATGGATTTTCTTTCTTGGTTGTGAAATCATGTTCTTGGCCATCATTGGAGAGAAACTCTCATCAAATGGAGAAAATTACATTTTCTTGAATTGATTTTGAAGAAATGGAGGCTTGAAATATCTTGAATTGGATGCTTTCCTTCAAATATTGAATGCAAAAGCTCAATTGTATAGCTTGAATACTTGATTGCTTGACAATAGTCACTTCCAGTTACCTTTCATATATAAAAAATGAGAGGAGAAGATATCCTTTCATACTCATTATGGGATTGAAATTTCATTGTGATCAACATAATATATGTGAGCTATATAATTATTAATTTATCACCATTTATTCATAACTATATTGAATGAAAATGTACTTTCAATGATTTATCCATTTATATAGTTGACCTAAAATCACTCTTTACACCTCTTTATTGCCAACATATATCATTTAAATTCTCTATTCAAATATAGTATGTCCATTTACAATACCAAATAATAGAGGCCAACATGTTATAATTTTATTTTGGTACTATTAAAGATCATAATATTTTTTATTTTTTAGATAAGAATGCTTTGCACTATATAATTACTTACTTATCTAGACGCATGGTTGAGTATAAATTTTATTAATTATCCATTCATATCTATAAGTATACTTATCCTAAAATAATATTATAAGTTCATACTTTATTAATCATTACTTGAGGATTTGTGTTTTTGTACTCAAAGTGATTTTATATGTCTTATCAATAAAACCATTTTTTATTGGATACTTACTAACAAACTAAACACATTTTAATCTTGTATCGAAAATAATTTATCATTATTGTGAAAAAAGTAAGTGTTTACTTTTAAGGTACATGCATAATCACTATTTATAGTAGATGTTTTTCATTATAAATTTTAAATCTTGTATTAGAATTGATTAAATAAATTATAACTATTTCTAGAATATATGGGTGACCCCACAATAGGGGGTTACACTTTTCTAGACATGCTGATTTTTGCTGAAAAGACACATTTTTAATAAAATATGATGATTTAAGCCTTCAGAGGGTCCATTTGAAGGAATTAATTACAAATGGTTATCTCAAAGCCTCTTAGATAAAAAAAATATTGATATAACATCTATACTCATCATTCATACCTACAATGGAGTGTCCTTCGTACCTATTAAAATGCTAACAAAAAATCACTTCGACTTTATCTTTTGGGAGATCAAATGAATCTATTTGACAAACCTATCTATATAGTAAGGTACTATTGAGAAAAATCTTCCCAACAATTATAATGTTAATATATATTAAGTTTATTATGACTGTATTTTTAGTTTTACTAAACATAGATATTTCACTGTATGTCTACCTCTATGTTTGACGCTTATGGGAAAATAGTAAATGAGAGAATTTTTTTTAAAAAAATATCTATGCCCTAGGTATTGAAGTTATCTTTCTATCAAAACAAATAAAAGTGAAATTGGACAAATACACGACAAGTTATAAGCTATGTAGTCAAGTTATGTCAAAATTATGTTAATAAAATATGCAATAATTATGATAATGTCATCAACCCAATTGCATGCCCTCTGTATGGATGTTACAAAACTAAATTTGAAAGAATCACATTGATTTTTATTTTTAAAAAAAGTTATGCTCTATGAAAAAAATTAATTTATTTGAAAATGACATTTTCAACAACATATCAGTTTTCATGGGAGAAAGAAAAAATCATTCAAATAAATTCAAAAATAAAACTAAAAAACATATTTAGAATCTAGACAGAAAATCCTAAAAGACTCTAATTTACTTCATCTTCTGATTTCAAACAGTTTTAAAATGACAATATCCATCTGAATCTGATTTTTTTTTTCCAAAATGTAGAGTTGTGTGTCCGTTCAGGCAAAAAAATGTAACCCACTATTGTGTAATAATTTGATATATTTTACCTCTGTATAGTATAAAAAATTGTAATATAGAGTGAGAAAACTTGATTTGACATGTCATCTATTTACATTTGTATTTTCATTATCTTCACCCAAAGCAATAGCTTGTGACTATATTTTTAATAATAGTAGTAACATTCTCTCAACATGATAAACCACTAGAAAAGAAAACAAAATATTTGAAAATGGGACTTCATTAGATATTACATTTATTTAATAAATTAATTTCAATTGTGTATTTAAATTTTATTGATAATATATATTTCAAAAAAGTTATACCCTGACTTAGAAGAATGGATTTGATATTCTATGTTCATCTATTTTTCTTGATTTGGTAAATTTTTTGATTGACTGCCTAATCTAATTTTTTTTATAGATTGATTTCTCTTAGTTGGAGGACCTAATAGCTGAGCACCCTAATATCACACTTATGAAAATCCTATTTGAAAATTTTAACTCATTCCCAATTTTTTATAGTAGCTTACTGGGTCAATCTACTACTAGAAATTAAGGAATCATACATGTTCAATAAATCATATTTTTTTATTGCACTAATTTGGTATTACATGATTAACTTCTATTCAGTTCTAAGGAATGTCTTTCATTAAAGGGTCATTATCATCAACACTTACAACACTAAAGTCATAACTATTAGTGGAATCAGCATAAAACTATCAAGTGTTATAACAATTGGAATATAATCAACTACTAGGTATTTTCACGTAATATGAAAACAATTGCTTTATTATTTTTGAAAAAAAAAACCTAACAAAATGAAGTGACTTTTAATTTAACAAGATGAGCATTGAGCATATAATTAATTTTTATATGATTCAACAACGTTTTATTTTTACAATAGGAATCATGGCCCAAAAGAGTATTTTGACTATATCAAATACTACCTCTCTTTGATTGAACCTAAATAATTTTATAGAATTCTTTGTTTTACACATATTTTGATTTTTTACTAAAATGTGAAACATATTAAGGACTTTAGTTTGATTGGTGTTTATGTTTCCCTAAGATATTATATCATGTCTCATTGAAATATGAGATAAAAATTATTAGATAGAAAATTAGTATATTATTAAATAAATTTGAAATAGTACAATTTATATTACAACTATTTTTTATACTTTATGATCAAGCATATGGAAATTTTATGTGGATGTACTTTACAATTTTATGTTACAAAAACCTCACCACTTTTATTTTTCCCAACAAATGATCATTAAGTAACATTGATGCTTAGAAAATATATAAAGATATCTTTCAGCATGGTTCTTTATTACATTGAAATTTAGATATGTATATTTTAAGAAAAGATGGTATATTTTTATTAAATTCACTAGGATAATCACCTAATTAATTGTTTACTTATATTCTTGTTACTTTATTCATGATCAATCTAAACTTGTGACTTCTATTTATTTTATTAGGTTAGGATAATAATAGAACACATTGTCTCAATTTGTATTACATCATACATGGGGTGTGTTATCTTCAATTGAGCCTTGCATTTTACCCCATATTTTGATGGGTATTAACACTTATATGAATGATACTATGAGGCGTTATATAAAGGTAGATAATTTTACATTATGTGGTGTACTTTGTATCCCTTCATTATGTTCCAATATCTTTTCCATCTACCAAATTACACATATTAGGTAGAGGAAGACATTGAGTAACATTGATCCTTAGAAAATATATAAAGATATGTTTCAACATGTTCCTTTATTATCATTGAAATATATGTTTGTATATTTTATGAAAAGATAGTAAGTTTATATTAGATTCACTACGATAATCACCTAAATATTTATTTAATAATATTCTTGTTACTTTATTCATGTTCAATCTAAAATTATTACTTCTATTTATTTTATTTGGTTACAATAATAATAGATCATGTTTTGTCAAAGTATATTACATCATACATGGGGTATGCTATCTACAATTGAGTTTCGTAACTTACCTTATATGAATTCTACTAGGAGGCATTATATATAAAGTGAGATAATTTCACATTACATGGTGTACCTTGTGTCTCTTTATTATTTTCCAATATCCTTTCCATCTACCAAATTACAAATATTGGGTAGAAGAAGACATTAGAGTTTCCGCTTGATTCAATGTTTATCAAAAGACTTGAAAAAGACAAATATTATTATTTTTGGTACTATGGATCATTTTTCTTAATTGCATGAGGTATATTATCTTACTTCCAATTATCTTGTAGTTCCATTGGCTAGTCCTCACTCGCATGCATCTATAATAGACAAAATATCAAAGGAGGGAGATTAGTTACTTGAACGTATGTGTGTTTCAATAATCTAATTTTCTTTTGAATACTTTCATTTATCTTTTTAATCCTCTAAATCCTTCTTCAAAGGAAAAAATATTTCAATGAGATCATGAACCATTCATTCTAAGTCCTCTTATTTAATTTATTCTACCTTCACCATTGAATTTATTTCTTCCCAAGGGGAGGAACATGGTATGCTAGTCTTAGATCATTATGAATATTCATCTTCAATCATTCACTTTTCATTTTATATTGTTCCTTATCGACGTGATTCATCATCTCCTCTTTTCCCTCCTATGAGTATCATATTGATTTTAGATTAAATTTTCCTTTGGGGAAGATATTGAGTGCTTAATTCAGAATCATATGCAATCCTTTTTATTACCATTTCTAATTTAGGCACTATCAATATCATATATACTTTACTAATTATCAAATTTTTTTTGTCTTACATATTCTTACAAACATATTATAGTCTAAAATAGACAATTCATATTTACTAACCTCATAAATGGGATGCTCCTTCCCTTGGGAAAATAAAATGAATTATAAAGAAATAAATAATTGTGTTGTGCCTATACTATGAATTGTATGGTTTATGGTGTTCAAGTAATCCTAATATTTTTCAACAAGTTTTTTAGACTATAAGAGAAAAATTAAATTTCTAAAAACAAAAAAGTTTACTTTTATTACAAACATAATAGAAAAATCCATTTTATTTATTTATACTATATTTGTCTCATTTTACATTGTAGAGAAAAGTAAAGTATGATAATAGAAAGAGTGATGCACTATTTGTATCAAGTAACATCCTTAACCAAATGGTCAACAAATCTCAAAGTATAATTTTCACTATAGTAGGATTGAGAATGCACTAAATACTTACATATATCTAGCTATATCTTAGTCTAACCCACTCAAAAATTAACATGATATGTATTGACTACCATAGAGTACATTATACTCACCCTTAGTAGCATGAAAATTTATTAATAAAATTTGGAAAACCTATGATACTTAACCAAATAGAACATATCCACCAAGGAAATATAAAAACCTAATTAATCTCACTACATGTATAATGTATTTTATAGCTTTAACAATATTCATCCAATATTCACTAACAAAATTTGTAACAATTATGTGGATGCTAAATAGAATGAATAATTTTTTGAACTACAACCAAAAGATTGTACAAAATATGGTAAACTACTTGTAATAGTTTTCTAGTCATCCACTTGGGCTTGTTCCCCTTGGCTCTCACAGGTAATCCAAAAAAAAGTATGGATCCTATATAATACAAATAAAAATAAATGAAGTCTAGCAACAACAATTAAGGATTAATGCAATAATCAAGATAGTGCCACACAAATTTGAACCTAATTGATATACATGTAAAATACCAAAAAATAAGCAATAGATTGCAGAGAAAAATGTTGAAAGCCATTCCATAGTACATATTCTTCCAACAAGTCCTCTATGTGTCCTAGATATGACAAGTAAGATGCTCACCTACAAAATCAAAACATAATATTCTTCCTAACATCTAAATATTAAATCCTAATAGTCAAACACAGTAGTAATAAGTCAACAAACCAATAGGGATGTAAAATTTTTAGTTAAAGGAAGATGAAATTTATAACTATTATCTTCACATTAGATTATGCCCAAAATCATCCCTTGTAATCCTCAAATACTATTCTCCTTAAAGACCTAATGCACATGAGAATTGAAAGGACAAAGAAATTGTGATATACACTCTTTAACCAAGGCATTTATAATTGACAATAGTAAACCAAGAAGAATGAAATACCTATAAACAACCATGTGACAATACTTCGAAGATGACTCTCTCACATGTAGACAAGGAATGGAGTATGAGATTTATCACCTTGACGTGTACTATTCATTAGCTCTCTCAATTGTCAATGTGATCATTAAGTCGATTGCAAACTTTTATATTACTCTTTGTGAAAAGATCATCAACAATTGCATTTAAACTTCATCAAAAAGGAGCATACCAACATTTTCTCTAAATAGCTTTTCCAATTTCTTTCAAGTATCAATTATTTACTAAAAAAACCATCTAATCTTAAGAAAACTCTAACAAAATAAAAAAATCTATAAAAATTTCTTAAAACAAATTTCATACTTAAAACTAATTTCCTATCTAGAAGGCTACCTCCACCTACCAACAATTTTCTAAACACTAACATTATAAAATCAGAAACTCCACAATATATAATAATTTCCTTTCTATAATCAACAGATCTAATCCCAATAGCAACCATATTACACCAATACTTATCCAGCGAAAGATCCAGAGTGCATCATGATACAACATTCAAATATCCACATTTTCCACTATAAGTGACCTGGACCTACAAAAGGCCTTAAAAGATGGACTTCACAAACTACCACGACATTTTTCGCTTATTCCATTTTCCCCTAATACCGAGGTTCACTTACCTCCACGAAATCAAAACCAGCACAATCAAGCAAATAATCATAACAAGCAATGCAGACAAATATATCAATCAGATTGCCAAACAAAAACAAACTCAAAAATTCTTATTAACAAAATACCTTTTCCTGTTCCATCACACAGCTCTCCCCAATCCTGAGGTTTTAAAGATGTCTCTTCTCCCTCCATTCTTCAGTTACCTACAATATTCAGCACTTGCTTTGTTTCTCGGTCACAAATACTGTCACAGAATTGGAAACCGCTGAGTTAGGATTGCTGCATGACGGCGGTAGTGACGAGGACATTGATCACTCTGTAAAGTATACAATTCAGTGCACCACAATTGTCTGATTTATGTAACGAACGAATACATTTAATCTATATGATTCCTCACAATGATACAGCCATTTTGGACACGTATAGAAACAAATCATTGCCAGGATTTTAAAACCCAAAATTAGATTGCGAATCTGCTCTCCCAAACGAAATGACAACCCACTATATAGAAATGGTAACCTATAAAATTCTTCCACACCTCTTTTCTTGATCCATTATTATATTTTTTCTGTCATAATCCATTCTGAATGCCGTGTAAAGTAGACTGTCATTATGGTTTTAAACAAAATAGGTCTGTTGCTGCATTGAAATTATATTGTGGGCCTTGTCGATCTCCGAAATCCCCTTCAGCTACAGCTTTTAACAATTATAAAATTAATATTTGTAGGACAGGTGGTAAAATATCTTATAATAATATCATTTGAACTTTAACGTGTGCAAAGGTCGACCATGCAAATGAGTCATTGGTCTATTTATATATTTTGAAATTTTCATCTAAGCTTCTTGATTAGAGCAACAAAAGTATATGTCTTTAATTTGTTGATTGGAAAGTTTTACAATGCGTAGGAGGTAATGGGTCAGTCTTCTTGTTCTCTATTATTATAATTTTTATTTGAAAGAAAAACTATATTTTATTTTTTATTTATATATTAATAAAAAGATTTAGTGGAACTTATTCAAGAAGATTTAATTTTCTTAAAAGATAAAATAGTATTTTGATTCATATCATATCAATATATCAAAAATTCTAAAAATATTTTTTTATAAGATTTATTTTTTAATGTTTCTAAAGTGAAGAATTGAATGGGGATTCTTGTAGAACCCATTAAGACTAGTTAAAGAATGAAGCTTGAAAAAATCTACTATTTAGAAAGATTGACAGAATCAAAAAATAATCTCATGAATTATCATATTCCAACCCTTTTCACAATATCTTAAAAAAGCTAAGTGAATAGGTTTTATTTCATCATATTATGAGAGAGTTCTCATCAAATGAAAATTAATAATTGTCAATTGACCTTGCATTACCATAATTAATAAAATCAATCCTTATTAAAATTTGGTTTCCACTATTAGATATATTCAATATTATTTTAGGAAAAGGAATGAGAGGAGGATGGACTATTTTCAAGAATAGTTTGCGTCTAAATATTCCTAAGTTCTAGAATCTACCATTGCTTAAATAAAGTAAAATTTTTTACAATGTGTGAATCTTAGTTGGTCCAAAGGCCATGTAGCATCGAAATTGCAAACACTTAATAATTTAATGCTAGGATTAGTACTTGTTTTTATTGCTATTATTAAACATGACATATTACATCTCCCTTGAGATGAGAAATATGAGCCATCTACACTTATGCCTCAATGTTTAGATATATTGAGAAGTAATTTTGATATATCCTCATCCAAATCTCTTCAAATTTCCATCATCCAACCATGCACTCTTTTCATGTCTCATTTGGCTAATTAATCAATGACATTAATGCATTCTTTGACAATTTGAAAAATGATATTTCTTAAAACATACACCCAAAAAATGATTTTTTTTCACACTCTAAGCTACTTTTAAGGAAGAATTAAATTTTTAACTCTTCATTTAGAGTACTATAACTATAAAATCAAAATTTCACCTATCATCCATCTTTGAGTTCTTTCCACAAATTATTCAAAGATAAAAATAAATTAAAAAAAAGGCTAAGGTCCCATCTGATTATTATAACTGTTTTTCATGTAAAGAAAAAAAATTGAATTAATATTGCATTACCATAATTAGTATAAACAATCCTTACCAATCTCAAATTTTTTCCATGCATGATGTTCATGTTTATCTAAGAAAGTCACAAGAAGGAATATCATTCACCCAAATATTATACCTTTATACCTTTCTAAATTATAGAACCTAACATTTCTAACCTTTATTTATTATGTTGACAATTTTATCATCAAATTTTATGCTTCACTCATCATAAATGTTAACTTACACCTAAAGGAGATTTTGGTATGAATTAATTACATCTTTGTAATACTTTCAGAGATTTATGTCCCTTCATATAGTTTATTATCATAATGGACTACATGAATCCTCTTATATATCTTGCCTAATTTCTTTTGAATTGAGGATTAATTATTGAAATTTATTATTCAAATGTTGCAACCTGTGAATTCTACCTATGTCTTGAATTCTTCTCACATGGTTGTTTCTAGGATTTGTACCACTCCAGATATGTTTGAGTGAAATACATAATAATTTAGAGGAAATATATCATAACATCCATAAAAACACATAGATTAAAATAGTCTTAGAGGACCAACAAAAAAGACTACCATAATACCATCGTAATATTTCTCATGAAAAATATCCCACTTATACACAAAAAATATATATTTATATTCAATAGTGATATCACCTAGATAATTTGATATAACATATGCCATGTATTGCTAGAGATTCATGGTTATTAGTGGAAGCTTCCAATAATGACTTCCTTAGAAGTTCAATGAAGTCTCTTGCACACCAACAATGTCATAAATTTTCTTACAAATTATATTTGACATTATTATCTTACATATCGTTACATGCACATGGTATAAAGATGTCATTATAAATGTGGTACTATTTTCCATAGGGAAATATAGAGTATTATAAATTAATTAATAATTAAGTAGTGTTATAAATTAAATATTATGTTGATATGTTTTAGGAATGATTGTGTACCAATTTTTAACATTGACATTTTAGATAATACTCTATGATTTATCATCGAGATGAGACATTTGAAGGATTATCCATAATTTTCCCCATCCTTAAGCTCTCTGATCCTGATGATTGATCATGAAGTATGGTACAAAATGTTTATGTTAAAAATTGGTACACAATCATTCCAAGAAGCATATCAACATTGTTATGGACTGCAAAAATCTTCTATCTCTAATTAAAAATTATACAATGTATGATGTGCAGCTAATCCCAACATATTTCCACAAATTTTATATCGTCCAAAAGAAAATGTAAACCTCCAATAAATATTAATTGAATTTTCTTACACCATTAATAGAATTATCCAATTGATTTATTTATACTCTAATTTTATAATTCAACATTATGTTCAAGAATGAGAGATAAGAATGCTTGGCCAAAGTGATAGGTATGTATATCCAACCACAACATGGTGTAAATACACAAATGGAAATTTTTGATATCCACTAAAATAAGATTGATAATGCACCACATGGTCATTTGTAACTATAATTGTGTCCCTAATCAGTCACTTGCATCTATATAGAACTTTAGAAAGAAATAGAGACTCAAACCTAAACAAGTCCAACCCACTTAAAAACTAACATCATTTGTATTTACTCTTGCATAACTCTATCCATAGTTTTTTTGAAGAAACATAACCACCCAAAGGTTCTGTCATTTGGAATGGTCTCCTCAGTGCCAAGGAGCTGGCTAAATTCAGAGCCAAGTGGAAATTAGGTAATGGTCATTCTATCAATTTTTGTAAGGACAAATGGCTTCAGATGGGCATCTTGAGTAACATTGAAACTTTTTACACTTGGAGACAAGCCTGCTCTCAAACCTTCAGAATGCAGGTTTGCAATTATAGAAGGAATGATAATTGGGTGGATCTTACCTAGATCTCCTAGGACCTGGCTCCTTTGATGATGACCCTCAATGCGATATCCCTTTCTCCCAAGAAGGACAAGATCATTTGGGAGGACTCCTCGAATGGGGATTATATAGTGGCCTCTGCCTATTCCTCGCTGACTACTCATGTTAATGACTTTAACCCATTGTGGGTGAAAGCTTGGATCCCTGGTCTTACGCCTAAAATCAATGTCTTCTTTTGGCTCCTGCTACAAAACTGCATCCTCACTGTGGACACCCTCATCAAGCACGGATTCCAATTCACCAACAGATACGCTCTTTGTAAATGTAAAGAGGAAACTATGGATCACCTTTTCATCCATTGCTCCTTTGCCAGTCATATCTAGCATCTCCTCTTTTCAGCCTTGAATCTTTCATGCTGCTTCCCCAGGTCTTTTAGCAATCTCTTCTCCCAATGGTCCTTCAACAGGTTTGATCAAGAGTTTAGGATTCTCTGTACTTGGCTTCTCCCTCATTTTTGTTGGGGGATCTGGAAGGAGCGTAACAATTGCATCTTTTGTGACTGCTCTACTCCTAAAATTATCTTTGAAAAAATCACTCATGCTGTTAAAGAAAATTTCTTCTACTGTGGTAAACCTAATACTTTTGTAGGAATTACCCATGTTGCTTCATACGATAAGAGAAGGAACTGTGTGTGGACTTGTCCTCCGACTGGCTGGACCAAAGCCAACTTTGATGGCACGGTGAAAGGGAACCCTGGTCAAGTTGGCAGCAGAGGTATTATCAAGAACAACTTTGGAATTGGTACGAGGGTTGTTAGCTTCCCTTTGGGAGCCCAAATGAATCACTATGTTGAAGCCAATGCATCCATTCAAATCACCAAACTTGCAAAAGATCAAGGTGTTAAGTGGCTTTGGCTAGAAGGTGATTCAATTAACATTATCAATTGCCTCAACCTCACCCACCCTCCCTCTTGGTCCATAGCCAACATTATTATGGAAACTAGAGCCAATTCTCAATAGCTTTGACAAGGTGTTCATTTCCCATGTGTACAGGGAAGCCAAATGCATGGCTGACTGATTTGCCAACTTGCCAGTAAAAAAGGATGGTAAGCAGATTTGGAATAAAGGGGATGACCTTCCCATAGATGTGAAGAGCATACTGGATAAGGACAGAATCCAGTGCATTGAAGGAGCAATCTTACAACCTTAGTCCTTGTTTTGGTGGTCGGGGGTGGTTGTTCTTCTTCTGTCACTCTCTATTCGGTCCTTCCTTCTATTCATTTTTCTAGACGGTGTGCCGACTCTCTCCTGCCTTGCCTATCTTGCTCTAGTGAGGTCTTCTGTCCTTGGCCTCTCTGCGGCCTGCCTTTTGCTTGTTTTGTCTGGATTTCTTTCTTTTGATCGAGACTTGTGGGTTTCAGGCACCCTATAAAACCTATTTTACTTAATCAAAAACACCATTTGTATTCACTACCCTACATTGTTTCCATATCCCATAGTAGAAAGGAAAATGATCCATACATATTCTAAACACCTTGCAGTACTTAGCCAAATAGAATATACTTCTCAATGACATATAAACACCATATGGATCCTATATGTATAGTTATTTTTCTAGTACTCATGAAAGGATTCCAAAATTCACCAAGATCACCCATAGAAAGAATGTTTCTCATGTCTCTTAAACCATCTAATGCTAAAGAAAATGCATATCTTTCTCACAATTATTATTGAATGATTACAAAATATAGTGAACTTCTTCTAATAAATTTATACATACTCTTAGCCTTTTTCTTATATCTCAAAAGTCATTCAAAAGAAAGAAGGATGAGATTAATGATTTAAAAATGATAAGTAAAAGTGAAATAACTTTAACAATAATGATGACCAACAAAACAATGAGGATAAATACAATATTTAAAATAGGTCTACACAAATCTTAACTCAATTGTCATACATGTAAAAATATAGAAATACAATAAATAGATCATAGCGAGAAAAGTTGCAGACTATTTTAGGTTACATATCCTTTCACAAAATCCACTAAGAGCTATAGCTCAACAAGTAAGATCCTCTCATACAAAAACCTTAAACATAAAATTCTTCGTGATATCTTACTTTGAAAACCTAATAGTCAAACATAGTAGTAGTAAATCAATAAATAACCAAAGATGCATGATTCTCAACTAGCGAAAAATGAAACTTAGAACTAAATTATAATCACATGTGACAATGCTCAAAATAATATCTTGTATTCATCAATGATCATTCTCCTTTAATGACTAATGCACTTGAGAAGTAAAAGTAAAAGACAACTGTATAATTTACTCCTCAAATAAGGCATTTATAATTGACATTTTTCACACGGATAAAAATAATAAGAATAAAATGCATATAAATAACAAGGACACAATACATAGAAGACAGTTCACTATGATGTTGACTAGGAATGAATACAAGATTTCTCCTCTTTAGATATACTTGTCATAGTAACTCTCTCAATGAACGATCTCAATAATAGTTTAATTACAAACTTATACCTAACTTTTTGTGAAAATTTCTTCAAACAAATCACTTCAACCACATCAAAGAGACACATTACAACATTTGATCTACATAATCTAGAACTAAAAGATTATCCAATGGTAATAAAACTTTGATAATATAGCAATAATCTACATGAACTCCTAAAATAAATTAAGAAACTACTCAAAATCAATAACAATTTTCGAACTATAAAATTAGTAAATACATATAATATCATGATTCACATCTCAAATAAACATATCTATTCCAAAGAGCGCCCATCAAACACTAATACTTATCAAAGGGAAGATCCATAGTCCATCAAGCTATAACATCACACATATCCAACAATTCCATTCTAAATGACCTAGAACTACCAAATGCATTAAGATGGACTTCTCTACACCACCGAATATAAATTTTCCTTTTTAGGTTTTCCCTTAAGATTTAAGTTCAACAACCCACCAAATCCAATACCAGCGAAAGTAAATAATCGTAACATGCAATTCAGATAAATACGTAAATAAGAGACAAAAAAATAACCAACTCGAGAATTCTTACTGAATCAATACCTTTTTCTGTTCCCTAACACTGATCTCCCCAAGTTTGAAGTTTTAAAGATCTCTGCTTTGTCTCTCACTCACAAAATTGGAAATTGCTGCATGACTTTAATCACTCTGTAAAAGGATATAATTCAGCGCACCACAATTGTCTAAATTACGTAAGAAATGTATATATTTAATCTATATGATCCGTCACAATGAAGCAACCATTTTCGACACGTATGGGACCAAATCATTGCCAATATTTTAAAGGCAAAAAGTAGGCTGCAAATCTGCTCTCCGACACAAAATCACAAACCACTATCTCGAAATTGTAATCTATAATCAGCTACCACACCTCTTCTCTTTATCGTTGGTCGATATGATCCATTATTATAATTTTAAGAAATTTTGTTGCTTCATTGAAACTGTATTGTTGGCCTTTTCAATCTCCCAAATCATGACATCTCCCTGCGCAATTTCTCTGAACAGTTAAGAAACTAATATTTATAGATGTGGTGGTAGCATATCTTGTAAGAAAAACATTTCAATTTCAACGTGTTCAAATGTCTACCATCCAAAGGAGGTATTGATTTATGTATTAATTTTTAATTTTCATGTAACCTTCACGATTGCAACAACAACAGGATGTCTTTAATTTATCAATTTAAAAGTTTAGTATGCATAGAAATTAATGCGTTATTCTTCTCCGTCCATAATATTTTTTTAAAAAGAAATTTGGTTGAGTGAAAAAGAAAGTAAATTTATTTTTATTTTTATATATTCATATGAGATTTACTGAAATCATATTTTGGAAGATTTTATTATTCTTATTAGAATACGGAATATTTTGTATCATAATGTGTTAATATATTAAAAAAATATTTATCAACAATTTTTTTTATCATATTTTTCTTTAATTTTTTAACATAACTTTTTTAATAACATAAATAAAATGTTTATTGAGAAATATTTAAATACAAAACTAACGTGAATATTTTAAATAATCATATCGATTCGAATGAATAATAGAAGAAGAATGGGCTATGGATTGGGGAGCATGCAGATTTGGGGGTGACAGAAATCATCTCGAGAAAATTGTTTTTGAGAAATGTCAAAGCAGTTGGTTTGGAGTGAGCTCTTGGCGAGCGGATTGAGAGGGTATATTGAGAAACTCCATCATGTACATACTTAGGTTATTGAGGCTTTATTTCATGGCTGAAAAGATGGGCTCCTTTGTGTCTATGACTTGGAATTGGAAGTGAATGAAGAACTTGTGGCCAAGGTTTTCAACACTCTAATCGAGTGTACTAAATTCTACATGGATAAAAAATGTGCCTCTAAAATGGCGGAGTTCTTTTTCCTACCAAGAGAAAGGGGGCTGGTGAGGAAGAACACTGATGAAAAATATGATAAAGCCTATCTCCCAATGCAGTGGTGTGATGTTACACATGTTATTTTCTGCTATCTTTCCTTGGACAAATAATTATGTAGCATTTTCAGTTCCAACTTTTTTTTATTTTGAATCATTTCCATCATAGAAAGTGCATTTCTTTGCCCTTTTCTTTGGCCTCCACTTTGAATAATAGTATTAGGGATCATGAGAAAAGTCTGGCTTCCACCATTCTCCATGAGGGATTGACTCTCTTGATTATGGAATTTTTTAATGCTATGCATGTAGAGAAAAATGCTTTTGCCAAGACTGAGATTGAATTTAAGAAAAATGTTAGGGTTCATTATGAGGGCACCTCATATGATGATGAGGACACCGATTCTCATGGCGAAGAGGTTTTTCACATTTGCAATAAATACGACCTCTCATCTTCTAGTCCTAAGATTCTTAACACTAACCTCACTGATCGTAAGAAAGTTGTGTTATCTAATGGTGAAGTCCTGGAATACATGTGCTAGATTTTGTGGACCCTAGCATAGATGTCAAAGGAAAAGGTGTGGTTAAGGCTTCCCTATTGAGTGTCAAAGGTAAAACAAAGGCTTCTAGAACCCTCTATGTCAATTAAATAATTAATATCTCTCAACAAAAGATTATCCTTCCTCAGCACGATACTCGTGGGCTTGCTAAGTATGTGTCGTTGGATTTACAAACTCTCATTGATGGGCATTGGGTTACTTCAAAGGATGTGAGTTATTTTGTTCCATATAATCCTATAACTAAAGCCAAACTTAAGAATTTTTTAGATAAGAAAAGCTTTATATTCTCTTGGATCATCCTAGGGATTAGCAATTTGAAAGCTAAAACTAACCCTTCTCTTGGGAAATCATATAAAAACACTAGAGGTTGTTTTTTGAAAGGTTTAGGATAGTATGAGAGTCATTATGGAGGTGAGAGAAATGATGATGGAAAACACCATTGATGGCCTTCGTGTGCTTAATGTATATGTTAAACTACTTTGGGCTATCTCCAAGGGAAATTTCATTTCACCCACTATAAGCATTAAATCGACCAAGAAGGTTAAATCCATAGATGTGGGTAACTAGAAGAGAATCAAAGTTCCTTTGGAGGATGCAATAGATGACATTGAGGATATAGAGAATACCTTGCTAGGACCTGCCATGAGGCTTCACACTAATCATAAGGGCATGACCCATGTTGATAACATTGTTATGAATATCAAGAACATTAATGAGGATATCATTTAGAAGAATGATTTTCTAGTTAAAATTCTATAGTTATATTCTTGTGTTTCCCTTTTTTAGTTTTGCTAGGTTGTTCTACTTTATGCTCTTAGGGGTACTTTTGGCACCTAGTTAGCTTTCTGTTCCTAGTCGGTTTATGTTTAGGACTGGTTTTTGTTCCCTCACCTTCGAGGCACATCAAATAGAAGTATAAAAAATATCAATAATCCATATAAATCTATAAACATAGGTGTCAGTAAGTTTGTAAAAACATAAATATCCATAACATCATAGTATGAGAATAGTAACTTTGTCTAAATAGTAACATGAAATATCTCAAGAAATTAAGGTATCAATGTAACTACATCATAAGGTACTGTCATAACATTAAGGTATCATCAAATCTATCTAAAATTCTAACACAAATATGAAAAGTTGCTTAAAAGAGTTTGGCATCATAATAAAAAATAACAAACTATTGGTGTGTAATAGATCCCCTTTAGGATTAGGCTTTCTCCTAGAAGTGTAATAAAAAATAGGGATATAACTCCCTCAATCATGAAGCATCCTACTAAGCCACTAAAAAATCATTGTCCAGGTTCCATTGGACTCTTTCCTAGTCCATAGTTTGAACTTTGAGGATCATTCTACACTGTAGGAGTATATGAATGGGTTCAAAATCCAACTGCATATCCTCTACCTATACTCCCAATCATAGTGACTTGGTGCTTAACTAGATGATTATAAATACCTAAAAACACCCTATGGGATCTAGCGATATCCCCAACTATAGCTTACGAAGCTACTAGTCTCTAATCTGAGAATTGTGTTGAATGCTAAGAGTGATTCACAATAATGTGGCCATGCTTCCCACAAGAAAAATAATCTCCTCTTATATCGAAACCTTCTTCAATAGAATTTGAACCACCACTATAACCATGGAACACTTTCTTACTTTATTGATTTTGATCACCCTTTGAGGACATATGGTAATTCTTAGAGTTCCTAGCTCCCTAAGACTAGTTACCCCTAACTCCTAAAAATGAAGTGCCACTAATTTAAACACTAGCTTAGATACCTATACCTCTTACTCAATTTTATTTAACCAACATAGCCTTAAAAAGTGCATTCCTAATGGTTTTGGGTTGAAATAATCAAACCCCTCCAGCAATGAGGTCATTAAGGCATTATCTCAACTAAGTCTCGTAGAAGGGCTATGATGTCTATCCCTTCCATGTCCCTTATGCTGGCCTCTACCTCAACCTATGACTTAATCTCTAGCAGCATATTTGGTTTTGGTAGGCATCTTACCTACAACAACCAAAAGAAAAAGAAACATCTCAAACCAAGTTAAGAGAAATAAAGACATACAAATGTTTAATTACAACACAATCATTATAAAATATAAAGATTTATGTGTCAATATTTTTTGTTTCAATTTTAACCCCAATACTTTGGTAAAAAGGGCTTCTATTGGAGTCTCTGAATTTTTTCCTGGGTGTGTTTCAAAAATTTCCCTAAGCTTTGTTGTTTTTTTACTTGGTGCATGCCACTTCTAGGTTTTTCCCTGGGGCTTTTAGTTTTCTCTATGATGGGTGGTCAACGCCATAGAATTGAGCCTGAAAAAATAGAGGAAGAGTTTACCTCAAACTCTATGGTCATGTATTTCTATAAAGGGGAATCATCCTTCTCTACATCAAAAGTATGTTTGGTCACGATGAAATGGTCTCCATACAATTTGCTGCTACTTGGAATGACAGGCGTGTCTTGGTGAATGTAATTTCCATTTAGATTAATAAGGATATCATTGGTAAGGCCACTGGCCTTACCAACATGGGAAGGAAATGGAAGAAGGCCAATAAAACACCCGCTAAGATGAAGTTATCTCATATCTTCTGGAGCCGTGATAAAACTCTTGTCCCTAAGCATGGCGGCTACAACATCGAGGATCTCCTAGAGTTTTGGCCAAAAATGTGCAAGATTATTATGAAACACTTCACACTAGAAGGAAGGATTAGGGTTTTCTACTACTACCATTTTCCTTTTCTAATCATCTTAGACCCATAAACATTTGATTTCCTTTCCATTTTTTCTATTACACTCTATGGAAAGTCATGTCACTGATGTTGCTAAAGCCAAGAATCTGTGGAAGGAACTTTTTATCCTCTACCAAGGCCTTATGTTGAGACTCTATGAATTCCAGAAAGCCCTTTTCCCTCCTCCCACTGTGTCTATTGTCTCAGAATCCCTACATCAGCCCAATCCTTGACCCTCAATTTCTTTGGACAAAGGAATTTATACTTCTTCTAGGTTTTAAGGTCTTCATGATTTGTCCCCCAATGTGAGTCTAAAATCCTCTGAGAATCACCCTACCCCTGATTTTTCTCAGGGTATGAAACGTGACCACACCCTAGAGACCCACCTCCCTAATAAAACGGGTAGGAGGATCATCCTCAATATTGAAAAATACAAGGATGCGAACCCCCAATCTAGCCAAATTCTCCATTCCAATCGTATTGCTAAGGATAGGGGAAAAAAAGATATCAATAATATTTTGAAATAAGAGGAGGTCACTATCGACTTTGATAACCTGGACAAAGCTGATGATATCGAGAACCCCATAGAGGATAAAGATAACACATGATACACTACCATGGAGGAGGCATACACGACCAAGGAAACCAATGTGAATGTGTCTTACATTGTTTCTAGGCTAGTTGGAAAATTGAAGTTCCAAATTGCCCAGTTGAAATGCATTGTGGCCAATTAAAAGGCAGACCTGGAAACTACAAACAAGAGACTGGCGAATGTCACCAAGTTTGTGCTGAAGATGTTGGACAAGAAGTCCTCTAATAGATAGATTGTAAAGGATGAGGACCCCAGGGAACTTTTCAAGTTCCTGCAGGAGGAGTGGGTTGATGTGCTACTACCCAAACATTTATTGAAAGGAAACTGAACCTCATCAGGATTGGGATTTTTTGGGATGCTCTTTATAGCCCATTGGGATATATTTTCTCTTTAGAATAAAATTTATTTTCTAAGTTTATCATAAGATCATTCTACCCTATGTGGCATGTTGAAAAATTTTTAAATTTTACTGTTCTGAACCTGATTTCATTAATTACTATTATGACTATGGATTTTAGATGTTGGTGCTCTTGTTTTTTTGTAATGGTTTTTGATAGAGGTAAACTATTGAATATTGTTAAATGTATGGTTCTCTATTGGTGGTTAATCTATTGTTAACTCACTTCTAGAGTGTTGTCATTGTGCCATGGATCCGCACCCTCTTGTTGCTGCTTTTATAAAAAACCACAGTACATGTAATGTTAGAAATTTGTAAGCTTAGTTTTTTTATATTCTATCTTATTTGATGATTTTTTGTATCATTTAATTTACACATGAAAATGATAGATATGAGGTGTTTTTTAGAGGCATGAGTCAATATATTTGAGTGTCATAAATTCCTTTTATATAGCCAATATTTTGAGTAAATAAGGACAATGTATAAAATAACTACTATTTCCAAATTCAAATGGTATGACTTTCATACTTGGCAAATTAAAATACAATTACTTTTGATTCAGAAATATTTATGATATATTACTAGTGAAATTATTACAAAACCCCAAGATGCACAAGAAACAATGTTTAGTGGATGGCTACATTTCATAGGGCCACAATACTAATTGGTCTTGGTTTATTATATGTGTATTTGTATCATATTGATCTATTGAAGACATCAAAATAAATATTGTATGGGCTTAATAGTTTATTTGGTTCACAAGCTTGTAGTGCCAAAATGTCCATAAAGCATAAAATGTTCAAGTTGAAGATGAATGAGGGAGATAATATTGTTCAACATATAAGAACATATTTCTCTCTCCTTAATCAAATTTTTGGTGTAAACTTCACAATAGATCATAATGATGCCAATCTGATTTTACTGAGCAGTATGTCATCAAGATTTGATCATATTATTTTCACTTTGAAAAAAATGAATCCTAGCTTAGAAACTATAATTTTTCTCATAATTTATGAAGGAAGTAGAGGTAATAAGAGTCATAAAATTTCTAAGGAATGTGCTTTCATTGCTAGAAAAAATCTAGCTTTTCCACTAGAAGCTAATTGAAATTTTATTATTGTCAAAAATATGGACAGATACAGGTGAATTGCATTCAATGGGGCAAAGATCTTAGTGATGTGGAGTTAAAGAAATATATTTTTTACTACAACCAAAGGTGAAACACTCTTTTTGGATTTTCAATACACAAAAATAACTCATATGATGATGAAAAACTATCTTGTAATGGAAGGGTTGATGAAAGATTTGTACTTTAGAAAATAAACACTTGATAAGAGGCTAGAGGAAATGGAGGTAGGAGGGAGCCTATAATATTGAGATAGCTTCTCCTTCAAAGATGATTCATCGCATGAGAAGAAACCTATTTGTGTCCTTAAAAATTTGGGACTTGGTAATTGTTTTCTAAATAAAAGAGGGGACTTTAGATATTTGTATCCACAAAGAGGAGAGGATGATTGGAATCATGATTGTACCTTTAAGGAGTAAGGGGTAACAAGATTTTATTGGTAGTTTGAGCACTTGAGGAGGTGTTAGACACACTCAGAGGAGATATGGACTTTCAGACGAAAGGCATCTCATGTGAAAGGATCTCAGTGGTGATTTGTGCAATAGAAGAGAGGTTATTTATACATCACTTGAGGAGGCTTCAGGAATACTTAGAGGAGATGTGGACTTTCAGAGGAGAGGTGTATCATGTATAGCACTAGAGGATGCATTAGAAAAACTCGGAGGAGATCTGAAATTTTGGAGGAAATATGTCACATTATGCAGGGGAGGTGGGAAAATTCATGTTGCGTAAACAACTTCAAGTCTTGTGGTCTAGAGATCCACTAATGTAGTCATATTTTTTTTTATTGAGTGAGCGAGGAGGAGTGATGAAGTCTTTTCATCAAATTATCTAGAGGGTTCAGTTTATAACCCTTGAAAATTTCACTCTTGTTCAGATTAATGTAATAAGGGAGGAATATTGGTATAGTAGTACATTAGTTTTCCTAATAAAAATACTGATTATATAAGTTTCAATTCTTATCACCATTGGTAGTCTATATGGTTTATTAAGTGTGTATTTAAAGGCCTTGTTTGATTCAATAATATCATCTTATTGTATTTTGGTCCTTTCTCTATTTTCTCAAATTTGACTGTCACCAAAATGTTAAAATATGTTATAACTTTGGATTTGGGTTTGTTGGACATGTATCTCTAAACTCTTTAATTTTCAGCCAAAAAGTACTCAAAAAATTCATTTTTCCTGTGAAAATTTGAGAGGTCAAATTGTTCCCAATGGCTCCAAATTTGATGAAATTTTCTAGGTTCCTGCATCTATGTTTGTTCTTCCTAGACTTGAATTGGTAACTCTATAACATGTTTCCATTTTAGTAAATGAGGGGAAAATGTTGTGGGAAAGGGTTTTACTTAGACAAACCCATGTCTTTTAATTAACCTTTAAAATTAAACTTAAATTGCATTAAGGAAAGTAATGGACAAGACAAGTAAATTATTGTTTCACCTTGCATGAAACCCTTATGAATAAATGTATAAATCACTCATATCGATGAAGATTCTTAAAGTATGCTAGGAATGAGATGTATAATCAATGATGCCTTCACAAATGCATGGATCTATGATTTCCACTCCTAGATCTTGAATATTTTTGTGCTTGATAACCACTTAGGGGAAGGAGAGAGAAAGAAGAATGGATGCATGGATCTTCTTGCTTGGTTGTGAAATACTCTACTTGGCCATCATGGGAGACAAACTTTCATCAAATAGAGAATTACATTTTCTTGAATTGATTTTGAAGAAATGGAGGCTTCAAATATCTTGAATTGGATGCTTTCCTTCAAATATTGAATCAAAAACCTCAATTGTATAGCTTGAATGCTTGATTGCTTGACAATAGTATGTTGCAGTTACCTTTCATATATAAAAAATGAGAGGAGTAGATATCATTTCATACTCATTATGAGACTAAAATTTGATCGTGACCAACATAATATATGTGAGCTATATAATTATTAATTTATCACCATTCATTCATAACTATATTCAATGAAAATGTTATTTCACCTATTTATCCAACTATATAGTTGACCTAAAATCACTCTTTACACCTCTTTATTACCAAAATATATTATTCAAATTCTATATTCAAATATAGTATGTCCATTTATAGTATCAAATAATAGAGGCCAACATTTTATTATTTTACTTTGGTACTATTAATTTATCACAATATTTTTAATTTTTTTGATAATAATGATTTGCACTATATAATTACTTATCTAGATGCATGGTTGACTATAAATTTTATTAATTATCCATTCATATCTATAAGTATACTTATCCTAAAATAATATTTTAAGTTCATACTATATTAATTATTACTTGAGGATTTATTGATTTTACTCAAAGTGATGTTAAATGTCTTATCGATAAAACATTTTTAATTGGATACTTACTAACAAACTAAACACATTTTAATCTTGTATGGAGAATAATTTATCATTATTGTGAAAAAAGTAAGTGTTTACTTTTAAGGTACATGCATAATCACTATTTATCTTAGATGTTTTTCATTATAAATTTTAAAGATTGTATTAGAATCGATTAAATAAGTTATAACTATTTCTAGAATATATTGTGTAATATTTTGATATATTTTACCTTTGTTTAGTATAAAGATTTGTAATATAGAGTCAGAAAAGTTTATTTCACATGTCATCTATTTATATTTGTATTTTCATTATCATCACCCAAAGAAATAGCTTGTGACTATATATTTTTAATAATAGTAGCACCATTCTCTCAACGTGATAAACCACTAGAAAAGAAAAGAAAATATTTGAAAATGGGAGTACATTAGATATTACATTTATTTAATAAGTTAATTTTAATCGTGTATTTAAATTTTCTTGATAAGATATATTTCAGAAAAGTTATAACATGACTTAGAAGAATGGATTTGATATTCTATGTTCATCTATTATTCTTGATTTGGTAAATTTTTTCATTGACTGCCTACTCTAAATTTTATTATACATTTCTTTCTCTTAGTTGGAGGAGCTAATAGCTGAGCATCCTAATATCACACTTATTAAAATCCTATTTGAAAATTTCAACTCATTCCCAATTTTTTTATAGTACATGTAAATCTACTAGTAGAAATTAAGGCTTCAAGACGACAACATCAAATCTAATGCCACATCATAATGATTTTTAGAAAGGTGTCAAAAAAGCTCCGAAAATAAAATATTCTCATACATGTTAACTAAATCATATTTTTATATTGCACTTATTTGGTATTACATGATTGACTGCTATTTAGTTCTAAGGAATGCCTTTCATTAATGGGTCATTATCATCAACACTTACAACACTAAAGTCATACCTATTAGTGGAATCAGCATAAAACTATCAATTGTTATAACAATTGGAATATAATCAACTACTAGGTCTTTTCATGTAATATGTTCAAGCAATTGCTTTATTATTTTTGGAAAAAAAAACTAACAAAATGAAGAGACTTTTAATTTAAAAAGATGAGCATATAATTAATTTTTATATGATTGAACAATGTTTTATTTTTACAACAGGAATCATGGCCCAAAAGAGTATGTTGACTATATCAAATACTACCTCCATTTGATTGAACCCAAATAATTTTAGAGAATTCTTTTTTATACACATATTTTGATTTTTTACTAAAATGTGAAACATATTAAGCACTTTAGTTCCATTGGTGTTTATGTTTCACTAAGATATTATATCCTGTCTCATTGAAATATGAGATAAAAAAATATTAGATAGAAAATTAGTATATTAATAAATAAATTTGAAATAGTACAATTTATATTACAACTATTTTTTATACTTTATGCTCAAGCATATGGAAATTTTATGTGGATGTACTTTACAATTTTATGTTTCAAAAACCTTACTACTTTTATGTTTCCCAACACATGATCATTAAGTAACATAAATCCTTAGAAAATATATAAAGATATCTTTCATCATGGCTCTTTGTTACATTGAAATTTAGATATGTATATTTTAATAAAAGATAGTATATTTTAATTAGGTTCACTAGGATAATCACCTAATTAATTGTTTACTTATAATTCTGTTACTTTATTCATGATCAATCTAAACTTGTGACTTCTATTTATTTTATTAGGTTAGGATAATAATAGAACACACTGTCTCAATTTGTGTTACATCATACATGGGGTGTGTTATCTTCAACTAAGCCTTGCATTTTACCCCATATTTTTAGGGGTATTAACACTTATATGAATGCTACTATGAGGAATTATATAAAGGGTAGATAATTTTACATTATGTGGTGTACTTTGTATCCCTTCATTATGTTCAAATATCTTAAATTCCATCTACCAAATTCCATGTAAAATTATCTACCCTTTATTCCATTTAGGCACTAACAATATCATATATACTTTACTAATTATCAATTTTATTTCTCTTACATATTCTTACAAACATATTATAGTCTAAAATAGACAATTCATATTTACTAACCTCATAAATGGCATGCTCCTTCCCTTGGGAAAATAAAATTAATTATAAAGAAATAAATAATTGAGTTGTGTCTACACTATGAATTGTATGGTTTATGGTGTTCAAGTAATCATAATATTTTTCCACAACTTTTTTAGACTATAAGAGAAAAATTAAATTTCCAAAAAAAGTAAAGTATGATGATAGTAAGAGTGATGCACTCTCTGTATCAAGTAACATCTTGAACTAAATAGTCCACAAATCTCAAACTATAATTTTCACTATAGTGGGAATGAGAATGTACTAAATACTCACCTATATCTAGCTATAATCACCAATAGATATTCTAATTTGAATATATCTTAGTCTAATCAACTAAAAAATTAACATGATATGTATTTACTACCATAGAGTACATTATAATCACCCTTAATAGCATGAAAATCTATTCATAAAAGTTTGAAGACCTTTGAAACATAACCAAATAGAACATATAAACCAAGGAAATATAAAAACCTAATTAATTTCACTACATGTATAATGCATTTTATAGCTTTAACAATATTTGTCCAATATTAACTAACAAAATTTGTAACAATTCTGTGGATGCTAAATAGAATGAATAATTTTTTGAACTACAACCGAAAGATCAAAAAATATGGTAAACTTCTTGTAATAGTTTTCTAGTCATCCACTCAAGCTTATTCCCCTTGGCTCTCACAAGTAATCCAAAAAAACTATGGATCCTATATAATACAAATACAAATAAATTAAGTTTAGCAACAACAATTAAGGATTAATGCAATAATCAAGATAGTGCCACATAAATTTGAATCTAATTGATATACACATAAAATGCCAAAAAATAAGCAATAGATTGCAGAGAAAAATGTGGAAAGTCATTCCATAGTACATATGCTTCCAACAAGTCTTCTATGTGTCCTAGATATGACAAGTAAGATGGTCACCTACAAAATCAAAACATAACATTCTTGCTAACATCTAAATATTAAATCCTAATAGTCAAAGACAGTAGCAATAAGTCAGCAAACCAACAAGGATGTAGAATTTTTAGTTAAAGGAAGATGAAATTTATAACTATTATCTTCACATTAGAGTATGCCCAAAATCATGCCTTGTAATCCCCAAGTACTATTCTCCTTAAAGACCTAATGCACATGAGAATTCAAAGGACAAAGAAATTGTGATATAGACTCTTTAAACAAGGCATTTATAATTGACAATAGTAAAACAAGAAGAATGAAATACATATAAAAAACTATGTGACAATACATAGAAGATGGCTATCTCACATGTAGACAAGGAATGGAGTATGAGATTTATGATCTTGACATGTACTATTCATTAGCTCTCTCAATTGTCAATGTGATCATTAAGTTGATTGTAAACTTTTACCTTACTCTTTGTGAAAGGATCCTCAAGAATTACATTTAAACTTCATCAAAGGGGAACATACCAACATTTTCTCTCCATAATCTAGGGATAAATAGCTTTTCCAATTTATATCAACTATTGATTATTTACTAAAAGAAGCATCTAGTCTTAAGAAAACTATACCAAAATGAAAAAATTGAAGAGAATTTCTTTAAAAAAATTTCATACTTAAAACTAATTTCCTATCTAGAAGGCTGCCTCAGCCCACCAACAATTTTCTAAAACTAACATAGTAAAATAAAAAACTCCATAATATATAATAATTTTCTTTTTTCTATAATGAAGAAATCTAATCCCAAGAGCAACCATATTACACAATTACATATCCAATGAAAGATCCACAGTCCATCATGATATAACATTCAAATATCCACATTTTCCACTATAAGTGACCTGGACGTATAGAAGGCCTTAAAAGATGGACTTCACCTAACTACCACAACATTTTTTGCTTATTCAATTTTCCCCTAAGACTAAAGTTCACCAACCTCCTTCAAATCAAAATTAGCTTAATCAAGAAAATAATCATAACAACCAGTTCAGACAAATACATCAATCAGAATGCCAAACAAAAAAAACTCAAAAATTCTTCTAGACAAAATACCTTTTCCTATTCCATCACACAACTCTCCCCATACCTGAGGTTTTAAATGTAACTGTTCTGCAATGTAACGGCTCTACCGACAACTATGAAGCCCAATCTTCCATTGTTTGTAACTGTCAGATTTCCTATCATCCATAGATGCTATGAAGGTCTTTGACCATGCAATGTAATATGAAATAAGAGCTGAGAGCTGCTGCTGTATTGTAACAGACTATATTTTTAATAAGAGATATATGCCCTGCTTGTAAAGTGGATGTAATCCAAAATAGCTAGATGAACCACTATAATCTTTGTGTCTGTGTTTGTGTGTTCTTAATCTTTTATCTTCTAATTCTGTTTTAATTATTTTTAGTCTGCAATTTACTTTCAACAATTGGTATCAGAGCTGGTTGAGCTCATTTGATTTTTTTTTGGAAATCGGTGAGAATTTACAGACACTATGGATGAGGCAGACAAATGAAAGATTTAGGGGCAGTGAAGAGGATTGTTGGGATGGATATAATCCAAGATAGACATAAGAGAGAAATTAAGTTATCTCAAGAAAAGTACATCCTCAAAGTTTTAGAGAAATTTAATATGACAAATGAAAAATCGATTGCCTCTCCATTGGCTAATCATTTCAGATTGTCCTAAAAAATGTCTCCTTCTACGCAGGAAGAAAAATATGAGATGGTTGGTATTCCTTATTCTTCAGCAGTTGGGAGTTTAATGTATGCCATGGTTAGCACACGTCCAGATATTGCTCATGCAGTGGGAGTTGTGAGTCATTTTATGAGTAATCCTGGTAAAACTCATTGGTAAGCAGTTCAATGGACTCTATAGTATTTGAGAGGCACTTCTTGTCATGTTTTATGTTTTAACAGTAAGGCCCCTTATATTTGCGGATATTTTGATTCCGATATGGCTGGAGATTTAGATACAAGGAGGTCAACAACAGGCTATGTGTTTACTTTTGCTGGGGCAGTGATTAGCTAGACTTCTTGGAAGCAACAAGTGGTTGCTCTTTCATCCACTGAGGCTGAATACATTGCTCTCACTAAGGGAGCTAAAGAGCTGATATGGTTACAGTGATTGTTTGGAGAGTTGGGATTTAAACAATCCACATTTACTCTATTTTCTGATAGCAACAACTCCACCCATTTGGCCAAAAATTCAACTTTCCATAGTCACACAAAGCATATTGAAACCAGATTTCACTTCATCTGTCATGCTCTTGAAGAGGGAAGACTACAGTTAGAGAAGATTGATACAAAGGTCAATTTGGCTGATGCATTCACCAAGGTTGTACCGTGAGAGAAGTTCAAATTCTGTAGGACTTCTCTTGGCATTGTGATGACATAGCCATAAGCACTAAGTGGGGGATATCTCTAAGCAGCTCACCTCGTAGCATTGATTGGACTTCAAGTGGGAGATTCTAACGGTTTTGCAATGTAATGGCTCTGCAGACAGCTATGAAGCTCAATCTTCCATTGCCTGTAATCGTCAGATTCCCTGTCATCTACAGATGCTATGAAGGTCTTTGACCATGCAATGTAATATGAAATAAGAGCTGAGAGCTGTTGCTGTATTGTAACAGATTGTATTTTTAATAAGTGATATCTGCCCTGCATGTAAAGTGGATGTAATCCAGAATAGCTAGATGAACCACTCTAATCTCTGTGTCTATGTTTGTGTGCTCTTAATCTTTTATCTTCTAATTATGTTTTAATTATTTTTAGTCTACAATTTACTTTCAACATTAAAGATGTCTCATCTTCCTTCATTCTTCAGTCACCTACAATATTATGCACTTGCTTTGTTTCCTGGTCACAAATACTGTCACAAAATTAGAAACTGCTGAGTTAGGTTTGTTGCATGACGGTTGTAGTGAAGAGGACATTGATCACTCTGTATCGTATACAATTTAGTGCACCATAATTTTATGATCTATGTTGTTAGGCCAGTTTTCTGTCATTGCAAAATCTTTAAAAATGGCCTTCTCCCTGCAAAGAGTGTTCTTCATTGCCTCCTGCCTCGTGCTCTTTATTGTTGTCACCAATTTTTGGTCAAATCTGCATCTCCTAATTCGCCAAATCCTGAAAGTTATTCAAAGTTTAAGGTCTGCGGGAAAATTCTTTAAAGTCTACCACAATGTCGAAAACCCACAGTGTTTTAAAAAAATCCACATTGTTTTAGACCTGTGTGTTGTTTTTGACCTTGTGCTTCCTGTTTGGTTCGCTTATCTTTTACCATCAGAAACTCTATGTGTTTTCAGCTTCCTTGTTTTCCTTTTGGTCTGTGTGAAAACCCTGTATGTTTTCAACACCGCACTTCTGCCCTGATTGATTATGTTTTCTCTAACTGCGCAAGTCCGACCATGTGGTGGGTCCAGTTTCTTCCCTATTGGCTGTCGCATGGCCGCATGTCAGAATTTTTTGACATGCGATCATGCGACCGCTTGCCATGTGGCCGTGTGGGTCCCCTGTCCTGTGCAGCTGCTTGGCGGTCTTCTTTGCTAAGTGTGCAAGTGCGATGGTGGTGGGACCTATTTTTCCGAAGGCACAGTGGGTCCTGACATGTCAGAAGATCAATGGTTGTCGTTAAAGCGCAAAGGTTTTGTCAGGGCCATGCGCTTTTGCGACAACCGTCTGATCCTTCAAGAGGGTTTGGATTTTGTGGTATGGTCCCGAAGGTGGACATGTGGAAGCTTGTGATTGGCTATCACATGATTGCATAGCCCAGCTTTTGGCTATGTGATCATGCGACTGCTTGCCACGTGTCCTCGGGGCCCATCGGTTGGTTGGTCTGGTTGCAGTTCCGTGTCGCGGAGGTGGTGACGTGGCGGCTTTGGGTTCATCGTCACATGATCACATAGCCTTTCTCTCAACTATGTGATCATGTGACCGGCTGACACGTGTCCTTGTTCGCAGTTGCGGAGTTGTGTGGTGGTGGTTTTCATGGTGGTTGCGGTGGCATTTTTTCTTGCGGCGGTGTTAACCGGTGGCAGTTAATGTTAGCGGGTTGTCGCATGCTCGCATAGAAAACTTCTGGGCTATGCGATCATGCGACAGGGCACCACGTGTCCATGGCGGTTGCGGTAGTGGCTCTTGTTGGCAGGTGGATGCATGGTAGTTTCTGGTTGGTCAGTGCTGGCGGGAAGGTGAGTTTGAATGTGGGCCTAGGTGAGGGTTTCTTGGCGGTTGCAGCGAGTGGTGTTGTGACACGTGGCATCGGGCGGGTCCAGGTGAGGTCTTGGTTTTGGTGGCCCGGACAAAAGAGGTGGTGGTGCCGATAAATGTGGTCTTGTCACGTATTTGCAAGAAGATTTGGCAGTTTTCTAGTTTTTCTAGCGACTTGGTGAACAGTGGTCACGGAGTCACTAGATTTTTAGCGAAGGGTGCAAAGTATTTCATGAACTGGTGAAGGTTCTTTGGTCACCAGCTCACTAGATATGTGGGGTCCGTGTTTACGGTGACTGGGCGAGTGGTGGTGTGACACATGGCAAGTGGGCTCAGGTCTGAGGCTTGGCGGATTGTTTGCGGGGCTGAGGCATAGTGTGAGCAGGTTGTCGCATGTTCGCATAACCCATTTCTTGGTTATGCGATCATGCGACCAAGCATATTTTGGAGCCGGATTTCTATGGTAGTGAATTTCATGACTACGCGGTTGCACAACTTGGGGCAAAAAGTTTGAGAACACAGAGCCTATGAAATGCATGTGGCCGTTGCAGTTTGAATTTTGATTTCTAGTGACAGGGGGTACCATTTTTTATGGAATTGAATGCTAGATTAGACCCTGTTTGGTGAGAAGCGATTTGCAAGGTGGTCTAGAGGCCTATTACTTGATTGCATGGAGACTTTTATGTCATATGAAGGACTATTTTGTGCTCGGCAGGCTGTTTGGAGGTGGCTCATTTGATTGGTTTTCATGGTTCTGCCTAGTGTTTTGTACTGATTGTCATGATTGTTAGATCTGTTTGAGATCTCTTTCTCCAGGTTGCTTTTGTTTCCTGCCCCTACAGTAACTTTCTTAGCTATCTCTGATTGGCTTGGTGGGTGAAGGCTATGCCCTAGCTGTCTGTAGCTTGTTGCAACCTGTCATGGGTTTCCAAGGTAGCTAGTGGTATATAATGTTGAATTTTTTACTTTGTCTAGGTTCCTTTCTACCACAGTTGTGGGGACTGGTTCCATGAATGTTCTTCGTGCAATGTATTTTCCTTCTTCTCTGCATACAAGGTGTTCCCTCTGTCCTTTCTGGTTATGGGAATATAATGAAATTGTAATAGTGTCTTATGTCTCAGATTTCAATATATTTGTTCTACTTCCAGATTGTGTCCATTTGAATTTTGAATCATTAATCATACATCAAGGGTGTTTGATTTGTCTATTTGCATTGCCTAAGTGTTTGCAAGTGGATTGTCTTCGCAGGGATAACTAGTTTAGAATTAGTGTTCAGATATGTATGGGCTGGGGTATCAAAGATGCATCATGCCTATATTCTAGTGGATGCTAGTTAATGTATTACATGTCCTTAGGTCTTTTCTTTGGATAGGTGATAGCATATCTGGGTGCACAGGTGGTTTGGTAATGTGTGATCTGGTCAGGGTGAGTGTGTTGTCTTCTTGTTTCATGGCCCTGTTGCAGTGAGGTATTTGACTCTGCTGCCCATTGGATAAGGCACTGGTCTATGAGAGACTTGGGGTACTTTAGGAATCCATTCAGCCCAACATCAATCATTCATTTAAATCCTTTCCCTTCATGTTGGTAGTAGTAGTAGGAGGTTTCTTTCTAGTTCTCAGACTCATTGCATGCATATCAGGTTATTGCATGAGGTCATGGTTCATTGGGGTACAGGATAACTACAGGGGTTTGAGAACTATTCCACAGTAATGCATCTGCAGGCCTTTTGTTCATCAACTCAAGAAGAGTCATGAGTGTGCAGATGAGGCAATACCCACCTGAGTGAATGTGGAGCTCGAAGAAAAAGGAGGATGTTCTTTATCCTCATCAATTGGCACTTTTTCCCTTGTCAGACTTTGGAGTGAAGACTAACCAATTTTTCAATCATAGTGTAAACCTAGCACCATGTGGGAACAAGTTTGAAAGCCAACATATGTAATGAATGAATACATTTAATCTATATGATTCCTCACAATGATACAGCCATTTTGGACACGTATAGAAACAAATCATTTCCATGATTTTAAAAGCCAAAAGTAGATTGCGAATCTGCTCTCGCAAACAAAATGACAACTGACTATATAGAAATGGTAACCTATAAAATTCTACCACACCTCTTCTCTTTATCTTTTGTTGATACGATACATTATTTTTTTTTTCTATCATAATCCATTCTGAATGCCGTGTAAAGTAGACTGTCATTCTGATTTTAAACAAAATGGGTGTTTTGCTGCATTGAAATTATATTGTGGGCCTTGTCGATCTCCGAAATCCCCTTAAGCTACAACTTTTAACAATTATAAAATTAATATTTGTAGGACAGGTGGTAAAATATCTTATAAGAATATCATTTGAACTTTAACGTGTTCAAAGGTCGACCATCCAAACAAGTAATTGGTCTATTTACTTATTTTGAAATTTTCATGTAAGCTTCTTGATTAGAGCAACAAAAACACATGCCTTTGATTTGTTGATTGGAAATTTTTACCATGCATAGGAGGTAATGGGTCAGTCTTCTTGTTCTTTAGTTTTATTATAATTTTTATTTTGACCCCAAATTTATTTTTCTATATTGATACAAAGATTTAGTGAAGCTTATTCAACAAGATTTAGTTTTCTTGAAAGATAAAATAATATTTTGTTTCATATTATATTGATATATAAAAACTTCTAACAATATTTTTTTATACGATTTATTTTTTAATGTTTCTAGAGCAAAAATGAAAATTATATTAAAAAATATTAAAATACAAGAGTATGAAAAATATTTCCAAATGGTCTATGTTAATCAGAATTAACAAGAGAAAAAGAATTGAATGGGAATTCCTGTAGAACCCATTAACAAAATAGAAAAAAAAATGAGAACTATGATCATTTGTCACTATAAACAATCTCCACTCGTTTATTATCAATTCTGTGACTATTCATAATAATCTAAACAAGTATTTGAGATTCATCTTGATCCAAATATCTACAATTATCTACCTTCGAGCTAGGCACTCCTTTCAAGTCCCATGTAGATAAACCAATGGCCCCATTACATTCAACTGAATATTAAGTAAAGTCTAAAATTTCAAAGGTTATGCTTAAACAAAGAATTTTCTTGGTCACCCTATCTAATTTAAAGAACAAAGCTTGAAAAAATCTACTATTTAGAAAAATTGACAATAAAAAAGTAATCTCACAGATTATCATATTCTAGTCCTTTCCACAATATCTTAAGAAAGCTAAGTGAATAGGCTTTCTTTCATCATATTATAACAGAGTTCTCATTGACTGAAAAATCATAATTGTCAATTAACCTTGCATTACCATAATTAATGCAGCCAATCCTCATTAAAATTTGGTTTTCGCTATTAGATATATTCAAGATTATTTTAGAAAAATGATAGACAGGAGAGTGGACTATTTTTAGGAATAGTTTTTATCTAAATATTCCTAAATTCTAGAATCTAAAATTGCTTAAATAAAGTACGAGGAAAAAAATCCAAAAATTTTACAATGTGAATCTGAGTTTCTCCAAAGGTCATGTAGTATTCAAATTGCAAACTCTAAACAATTTATTGCTAGGGTTAGCACTTGTTTTGATTTCTATTATTAAACATGAGAGATTACATCTCCTTTGAGTTGAAAAATATGGGCTATCTACACTTATGTCACAATATTTAGATATATTATGAAATAATTTTCATATATCCTTATTCAAATCTCTGCAAATTTTCATCATCCAACTTTTCACTCCTTTCAAGTCTCATTTGGATAATTAATCAATGGCAATAATGCATTCTTTGAGAATTTGAAAAAAGATATTTCTTAAAATATACACCCAAAAAATAAATTTTTTTCACACTCTAGGCTACTTTTAAGGAATAATTAAATTTTTAACTCTTCATTTGAAATACTATAATCATAAAATAAAAATTTGACCTATTATTCATATTTTATTTCTTTCCACAATTTATTCAAAGATCAAGAAGGATAGACTAGGGTCCCATATAATTATTAGAAATATTCTTCATATAAAGAAAATAAAAATAAATTAATATTGCATTACCATAATTAGTACAAACAATCCTTACTAATATCAAATTTTCTCTATGCATGATATTCATGTTTATCTAAGAAAGTTACAAGAAGGAATATCATTCACCCAAATATTATACTTTCTACCTTTCTAAATTATAGAACAAAACATTTCTAACCTTTATTTATTATGTTGATGATTTTATCATCAAATTTTATGCTTTAATCATCATACATGTTAACTCATTTGCAAAAAAGATTTTGGTATGAATTAATTACATCTTTGTAATACTTTCGGATTTATGTCCTAACTACATCTTTGTAATAATTTTAGTTTTATGTCCTAACTACATCTTGTTATATGTATTATCATAATGGACTACATGAATCCTCTTACACATATTGCATAATGTCTTTGGCTTGAAGATTGATTATCGAAATCTATGATTCAAATGATGCAACTTGTAAATTTCACCTGTGTCTTGAATTCTTCTCGCATATTTTTTTTTTAGCATTTGTATGACTCCATATATGTTTGAGTGAAATACAAGGAAAATTAAACTATTTATTATTTGGTGCTAAAGTCAATTTATGTATTTAGCCTTATATGCCCATAATATTAATATGAAGATCAAATAGATAATAATTTAGAGGAAATAGATCATAACATCCATAAAAACATATAGATTAAAAGAGTCATAGAAGACCGCCAAAAAAAACTACCATAAAATCACCATATTATTTCTCATGATACATATCCCACTTATACACATAAATTTATATTTATATTTAATAGCAATATCACCTAGATAATGTGATATTAAATATCCCATGCGTTGCTAAGGATTCATGGTTATTAGTGTAAGCTTCCAATTAGGATTTCCTTACAAGTTTAATGAAATCTCTTCCACACCAACAATTTCATCCATTTTCTTACTAATTATATGTGAGATTTTCATCTTAAATATCGTTACATGCACATGGCATAAAATAGAAGTTATAAATGTTGTACTAATTTTATAGGGAAAAATAAAGTATTATTAATTAATTAATAATTAAGTAGTGTTGTAAATTAAAAATTATGTTAATATATTCTGGGAACGATTCTTTGCCAATTTTTAACATTGACATTTTAGATAATATTTTATGATTCATCATCAAGATAATAGGGTTCAAGGATTATTCATAATTTTTTCTATCCTTGAACTCTCTCATCCTAATGATGAATCCTGGAGTATGGTCCAAAATGTTGATGTTAAAAATTAGTACATAATCATTCCAAGAAGAATATCAACATTGACATGGCTTGCAAAAATTTGCTATCTTTAATTAAAAATTATACAATGTATGACCTGTAGCTAATCCGAACATATTTCAATAAATTTTATACCATCCAATAGAAAATGTAAACCTCCAACAAGTATTTATTGAATTTTCTTACACTATTAATAGAATCATCCAATTGATTCATTTATACTATAATTTTCTAATTCTATATTATGTTCAAGAATGAGAGATAAGAATGCCTAGAAAAAGTGATGGGTATGTACATCCAACCACAACATGGTATAAGTACACAAATGAAAAATTTCATTCTACACTAAAATAAGATTGATAATACACCACATGGTCATCTCCAACTATAGTAGTGTCCCTAATTAGTCACTTACATCTATCTAGAACTTTAAAAAACAAGAGAGACTCAAACCTTAACAAGTCCAACACACTTAAAAAATAACATAATTTGTTATCACTATTGTACATTGTTTCCATATCCCATAGTAGCAAGGAAATTGATTCCTAAAAATTCTAAAGACCTTTCAGTACTTAGCCAAATGGAGCACACCTCTCAATGACATATAAATACCTTATGAATCCTATAACTTTTCTTGTACTCTTTGAAGGATTCCAATATTCACCAAGATCACTCAAAAATAATGTTTCTCAAATCTCTTAAACCATCTAATTATAAAGAAAATGCATATTGTTATCACAATTATTATTGAATGATTACAAAATATAGTGAACTTCTTCTAAAACATTTCTACATACTCTTAACCTTTTCTTATATCTAGAAAGTCATTCAAAGGAAACACAGATGAGATTAATGATTTATAAAGTATAACTAAAAGTGAAACAACTTTAACAACAGAAAGGAAAATAATAACTGAAGATAAATACAATATTCAAAATAGGTCTACACAAATCTTAACTCAATTGTCATATATGTAAAAATAAAATAAAAATAATCAATAGATCATAGAGAGAAAAGTTGTAGACTATTTCAGGTTACATATCCTTTCACAAACTCCACTTAGAGCTATAGCTTGACAAGTAAGATCCTCTCATACAAAAACCTTAAACCTAAAATCCTTAGTGATATCTTACTATGAAAATCTAATAGTCAAACATAACAACAATAAATCATAAATGACCAAAGATGTATGATTCTCAACTAGTGGAAAATGCAACTTAGAACTAAATTATAATCACATGTGACAATACTCAAAATAATATCTTTTATTCATCAATGACCATCCTCCTTTGATGACTAATGCACTTGAGAAGCAAAAGCAACATGAAATTGTATAATTTACTCTTCAAGTAAGGCATTTATAATTGACATTTTTGACATAGATAAAAATAATAAGAATAAAATGTATATAAATATCAAGTTGGCAATACATAGAAGATAGTTCATTATGATGTTGACCAAGAATGAATACGAGATTTCTCATCTTCAGGCACACTTGTCATACTAACCCTCAAACTGAATGATTTCAATAGTAGTTTTATTACAAACCTATACCTAATTATTTGTGAAAAGATCTTCAAACAAATGTCTTCAAATACATCAAAAGGACACCTTCCAACATTTGATCTCCATAATCTAAAACTAAAAGATTATCAAATTGTAATAGAACTTTGATACTATAGCAATAATCCACATAAACTTCTAAAACTAAAATAAAATAAGAAACTACCTCAAATCACTAACCATTTTTGAACTATAAAGTTACTAAATCCCTACTATATTATAATTCACATGTCTCCAATAAACATATCTATTTCAAAGAGCACCCATATAACACTAATAGTTATTAATGGAAAGATCCATAGTCCATCAAGCTATCACATCAGACATATCTAAAAATTCCGTTATAAATGACCTAGAACTACCAAAGGCATTAAGATGGACTTCTCTACACCACCGAATATAATTTTTCCTTTTTAGGTTTTCCCTTAAGATTTATGTTCAACAACCCACGAAATCCAATACCGGTGAAAGAAAATAATCGTAACATGCAATTCAGATAAATATGTAAATAAGAGACGAAACAATAACCAAGTCAAGAATTCTTATTGAGGTTATACCTTTTCCTGTTCCCTTACACTGCTCTCCCGAAGTTTGAAGTTTTAATGATCTTTGCTTACTCACTGTTCCCTTACTCACAAAATTGGAAACTGCTGAATGACGATTGCTGCAAGAAGACGCTAGTGATGAGGACTTTAATCACTCTCTAAAAGGATATAATTCAGCGCACCACAATTGTCTAAATTAGGTAAGAAATGTATACATTTAATCTATATGATCCGTCACAATGAAGCAACCATTTTCGACATGTATGGGACCAAATCATTGCCAAACATTTTAAAGGCAAAAAGTAGGCTGCAAATCTACTCTCCCACACAAAATCACAACCCACTATCTCGAAATTGTAACCTATAATCAGCTACCACAACTCTTCTTTTTATCCTTGGTCGATATGATCCATTATTATATTTTTTTTGTCATAATCCGTTCTAGATGTCGTGTGAAGTGGAAAGTTATTCCAATTGTTTACAAAAAGAAATTTTGTTGCTGCATTGAAACTGTATTATTGGCCTTTTCAATCTACCAAATCATGACATCTCCCTGCCCTCTGAACAGTTAAGAAAGTAATATTTATAGATGTGGTGGTAGCATATCATGTAAGAAAGACATTTCAATTTCAACGTGTCCAAAGGAGGTATTGATTTATTTATTTATTTTCGATTTTTCATGTAACCTTCACGATTGGACCAACAAAAGGATGTGTTCAGTTTATCAATTTGAAAGTTTTAAGTATGGATCGAAATTAATGCGTTATACTTCTCCTTCCATCATATTTTTTTAAAAAGAATTTTAGTTGAGTGAAAAAAATAAGTAAATTTAGTGTTAGTTATATATTCATATGATATTTACTGAAATTATATTTAGGGAGATTTTATTTTCTTTATTAGAATACAAAATATTTTGTATTATAATATGTTAATATATTAAAAAAATATTTATAAACAATTTTTATTATATTTATTTTTAATTTTTTAACATAATTTTTTCAATAACAATTTTTTTTTTATTGAGAAATATTTAAATACAAAACTAACATAAATATTTTAAAATAATCATATCATTTCGAGTGAATAATAGAAGAAGAATGGGCTGTGGATTGGGCAACATGTGGAATTGGGGCTGACATAAATCATCTTGAGCACATTGTTTATGAGAAATGGCAAAGTAAGGAGTCGGTTTGGAGTGTGCTCTCTACGGCCAAATTGAGAGGGTATATCAAGAAACTCCATGATGTTGATACTTTTGTTATTGAGGCATTATTTTATGGCCGGAAAGATGGGGTCCTTTGTGTCTACGACTTGGAATTGGAAGTGAATGAAGAAATTGTGGCCGAGATTTCCATCACTTTGATCGAGGCTACTAAATTCTATAGGGATAAAAAAATGTGCCTCTATAGTGGTGGAGTACTTTTTCCTACGAAGAGAAAGGGAAGGTGTGAGGAAGAAAACTGATGGAGATTTTGATAAAGCCTCTCTCCCCATGCCATGGTGTGATGTTACAAGGGTTATTTTGTGATACCTTGCCTTGGACGGTAAATTATGTATCATTTGCAGTTACCATTTTGTCATTTTGAATCATTTTGATGATAGAAAGTGTGTTTGTTTTACCTTTTATTTGGTGTGAGGAAGCAAACTTGTGAGGAAGAAAACTGATGGAGATTTTGATAAAGTCTCTCTCTCTATGCCATGGTGTGATGTTACAAGGGTGATTTTGTGATACCTTACCTTGGACGGTAAATTATGTATCATTTGGAGTTACCATTTTGTCATCTTGAATCATTTTGATGATAGAAAATGTGTTTGTTTTCCCTTTTATTTGGTTTCCTCTTTGAATAATAGTATTAGGGCTCATGAGAAAAGTCTCGCTTCCTCCATTCTCCATGAGGGATTGACTCTGTTGATTATGGAATTTTCTAATACTACACATCTAGACAAAAACCCTTTTTCTAAGATTGGGATTAAAGTTAAGAAAAATCTTAGGGTTCATTATGAGGACACCTCATATGATGATGAGGAGGTGGATTCTCATGGCAAAGACATTTTTCATATTTACAATAAATAGGGCCCCTTATCTTCTAGTCCTAATATTCCTAACACTAACCCCACTAGTCGTATAAAAATTGTGTTATCTAATGGTGAAGACCTTGAATATGTTGGAGTTTGTGGAGCCTAGCATAGATGTCAAAGGAAAAGGTGTGGTTAGAGATTCCTTGTTGAGTGCCAAAGGTAAAATGAAGATTTCTAGAACCCCCTTTATCAATAAAAAGAAAAAAAATTATTGGCAGAAGATTATACTTTATCAGCACGATACTCATGGGCTTTCTAAGTATGTGCGGTTGGATTTACAAATTCTCATTGATGGGGTTGGGGTTACTTCAAAGGATATGTCTTCTTTTGTGCCAAATAATCCTATAACTAATGCTAACCATAAGAATTTTCTAGATATTTTGAAAGTTAAAGCTAACCCTTGTAATATTACCTGTTTATGAGAAATGAAAAAGTAAGGAGTCAGTTTGGACTATTCTCTCTATGGGCGGATTGATAGGGTATATTGAGAAACTCCATGATGTTGATACTTTTTTTATTGAGGCATTATTTTATGGCCGGAAAGATGGGGTCCTTTGTGTCTATGACTTGGAATTGGAAGTGAATGAAGAAATTGTGGCAGAGGTTTCCATCACTTTGATCTAGGGTACTAAATTCTACAGGGATAAAAAATGTGCCTCTAAAGTGGTGTAGTAATTTTTCCTACGAAGAGAAAGGGACAAGGTGAGGAAGAAAATTGATGGATATTTTGATAAATCCTATGTCCCCATGCCATGGTGTGATGTTACATGGGTTATTTTGTGACACCTTACTTGGCACGATAAATTATGTATCATTTTCAGTTACCATTCTGTCATTTTGAATCATTTTCATCATAGAAAGTGTGTTTTCTTTTTCCTTTTATTTGGTTTCCTCTTTGACTATTAATATTAGGGCTCATGAGAAAGTCTGACTTCCTCCATTCTCCAAGAAGGATTGACTCTCTTGATTATGGAATTTTCAAATACTATGCATATAGAGAAAAACCTTTTTTCCAAGATTGGGATTGAATTAAGAAAAATCTTAGGGTTCATTATGAGGACACCTCATATGACGATGAGGAGGTGGATTCTCATAGTGAAGACATTTTTCATATTTAAAATAGATAGGGCCCCTTATCTTCTAGTCCTAAGATTCCTAACACTAAACCCACTAGTCGTATGAAAATTGTGTTATCTAATGGTGAAGACCTGGAACATGTTGGAGTTTTTCGAGCCTAGCATAGATGTCAAAGGATAAGGTGTGGTTAGGGATTCCTTGTTGAGTGCCAAAGGTAAAATGAAGATTTCAGGAACCCCCTTTTTTCAATAAAAAGAGGAAAATTTCTTTGCAGAGGATTATACTTTCTCAGCACGATACTTGTGGGATTGCTAAGTATGTGCGGTTGGATTTACAAATTCTCATTGATGGGGTTGGGGTTACTTCAAAGGATATGGGTTCTTTTGTGCCAGATAATCCTATAACTAATGGAAACCTTAAGAATTTTCTAGATAATCCTATATTGTCCGATGTGATATGCTACTTGTTATGTAGTATATCTAGATTTATTTAAATGACCTTTATCACTCTAGTGGAACAAGGTGATAAAGGAACCAAAGTGCAAAAAAATATTATATTTGTATCTCAATTCTTCTATATTTTGTATACATGCTATGTCATGCATGTTCTTTTGTTGTAAATATGTCTTTGTGTTGTCTAATTTGGGATAATGTCAAACATTTAGAACCATCTATTGCTTTTTGTTTCTTCATACTATTGACCTAAAAGAACCTTTTCTCATGTATGTTATGTGTACTTCTTTTGTTGTGCTTGTAGTTCGATTAACTTTGGTGGATGATGTTGATCCATTTTTTAATAATTATTGATATACCATATTTATCCATCAGCATACTGACCCAAGAGTTAGTAGATACAATTATTCTCTATTTTTGTCAAGTGATTTATTCCCCTTGGTTTTTCCTTTCATGGGGGCATATCACTGTAGAAATATCTTTTGAATCCATGTATCATATGCTAAAGTTGTTACTCCAATTGAGGTGTTTTCAATCACTTTAATGTAGGGGAATACACTTTTCCCCTTGTTATACATTTTCCATACACACATTAAAAATCAAAATTTTTGCACTAATTTCTTAGTCAATGACTTGGTAGACATTGTTTCCATGAAAGTATATTGCACAATAATTTTATTTGCACAAATTTGTTATCTCTATTGAGCATTAATGATTGTCATTAGTATCAAAGGAAGTCAAAGACATTGGTCGGCTACTTATATGAACCCAGTCAGTAACTGTAAGCATCACAAGCCAGTCAGTTAAGTCTTCATACCGAGAACTAGACAGTTTTACCGAGCATCATACACCGATACTGAGTAGTTTTAAACACCGAGCATCAGTGTAATTACTAATTAGTATTTACACTATTTACTGAGGATCACAAGAAATGGCATAGGAATCAGAAATGGCACATCTATCTATGTAAATAGTTACAACAGAATCAGAAAATGTTTTACCAAGATCGAGGATAATTTATTGTTGAGATATTCATTAAATACAATGAAGATCTTATGTAATTGTTTGATCTAGGTTATTTTTGTACACCGTAGATCTTAGGGTATACTCTAAGATATTGAAACCTAATTTTGTATAAGCGGCATAAAGCAGTATGCTATATATTTGTATTTTACATCATTTTTTATGTGAACTGATGTATGAGTGAAGAAGTACTTGAAGCATTAGCCAACCTTCAAGATTATCAGTTGACAAAGCACAATAGAATTAAGAGAAAATCAGATTGAGCAAAATCAGAGCAAGCTAACTAAGTAGTTCAAAGCAAAGATTTTCTTAGTATAAGGTGATATATATTCAGTACTTTATTAATCTATATCAGACAAGTTTAGTTGTCATTAGTAGATAGTTACATATTTCTTTCATCATTATAATAGAGTTTTGGAAAAATCTCCTAACAGTGTAGACTTGACAGTCTTTTTGTAAATCTCTTAACCGAGTGCACACTCAAGTAGTGTTGCTAAAATCCTATCACTAGGTAGATCTAGCTGATCTAATATGTTACTCTTAATAGGCTAAGATCACCAAAAGTGATCAAAACTTGTAGCCCTAGAAAGAAAACCTTTTCTATCTGCAGTAGTGAAGAATTTGTGGGTGTCATTCCCACCATAGTTTTTACCTTCTAACAAGCGTTTCTACATTACCAAAATACTTATTTTATGGGACTGTTATATTGTTGATTTCATGTTATTTACTTTTACAAGTTGAATGAATGAATGATACATGTATTTGATACAAGTTATTATGCAAGGTTACTATTATACACTAAGTTTGCACCCTTGTTTCAAGCTCTCGTAGTCTTGATAACCTAGTATAACATGGGAATCATCTCCAGGTTGTGGGACCTATGCTAACTAAGATGAGACCTCTAGGTTCTAGGCTGGTTCCTCTTGGATAATCACCTTAATTTGCTTCTAGACATGAAAAGTAAACTTTAGGAAAAGGGATAGGAGTGTTTGAAAGGGAAATGACTAAAATCAAACTACCTACTAGGTGATGCACCAAATTTAGGGTTTGGATCTCAGTATAGAGGGATGGAATCAATGAAAGGCTTAGGTCTAATAGGTCACAACTTTATTGAATAGGCTTGCATAAGTGTTTCATAGGAGGGCCTAAACATAAGACACAACCAATGACCTGCAAACAGACATTCACTTCTGCAACTCGGTGTAGGAATGAGACAAGACTATTAGGGGGCTGAAGTATACCCACAAAAACATCTAAATCAGATCAAACACAATAACACACATAGTTGCAAAAAATAAGAGGGATTAGGAACCCTAAGTTATCACTAAAACATCATATACTTCAATTCAATAAGAGGTAATTCAAATAAGGAAGCACAGGGACATGAAGAATTGTCACAAAATACCTCTGAAATATCTAAATTATCAATGAAAGGTTACAAAATGTGAAAAAGCAGAGGGCAGGAAGAAATGCCATGGATAGCTTTCTAAGAAAGAGACTTTCTTCTTTACAAAATGTGAACTCTGAGCACTAAGGCTCCAAAAATACAATGTATACATACTCAACTGCGCGCAGGCAGAGTCAAAAAGACCTAACTAGGGTTACATAGTTTTAGAATACAATAATCAAACCCTAGCTCGATCAAGTCTGATCATAAATGTTATTTCTACAAAATTATGGCCAATCAAACCTCAAGTTTGCGTGACCATCCCTATACTACATCAACCTGCGAATAAGCAATCTAGACTTATCTACCTTTCTGCAAAAGTCTTGCCATGAATACATAACTGGTACCTTTCTGAGACAAGAAACAACCCATGACATCTGCCTAGATATTCCCATCATCCTCCTTTAACTAGAAAATGTCCTGGAACCATAAATTTTTTGAGCTACCTCGCCGCTTGTGGCCTGCAAATCAAATACGGGCAAAAATCCTCTTAGACACATTTGAATTTGAAAACTAACAGCTAGCTGGTCATTTGAAAATGTGTGCATCGATTTCCCTTTCTTCTTGGAAAATGAATGGCTCAGATTAACTTTGAAATGGTCATGAAACCCCTTAAAAAGTCTGAGTCCACATCAAGAAGTTACGACCAATGAGATTTTAGCACGTCAACATGTTTGGACCCACCTCGAGCCTTCTTCTTTTAAGTCATTCAACAAATACACAACTAAAGACCCATTTCTAAGTTGTGAAATCCTTAGCTTTACCCTGGTCTGGTTAGGCAATTCAATGAACAAGGTATCTCATTGAATCACTAAACTTTTAACTAATCCTAGGTTATATTAAGAAAACACAAGAAAACCTTTAATCACCAAATCACTTAATACTTACTAACCTTGGGCCCAAACTACCACATGGCACTCTCCTATTCATTCTGTTCACCTCATCAGTAAACACCTCGGCACCTCCCTGACATCGGACCCACTTAAGACAAGATCTAATCCAACGGCGGGCGCAAGATCTCACACCCTTTGAATATTCCTTCAAATCATACTCCTGTCATAGATCTGCATTAAATCGTGACCCCACTAACACATCAGTCCAGTTGGAAGTCCTCATCAGCATGTGGAAACCAATCACATTCGAGCACATCAGAAAAGAGGACCCACCTAACAAAGCCCAGAGATAAAGTAAGATCAATGGCGGGCGCATGATCGCATGTGTCAGAAAGATTCCTTACGGACATGTGCTAGCTGTTGATCCTCTGTAGATGTTAGAGCCTTTTAAAATGTTGGAAACTTGGTCCCACCGACACATTGTTGAATCACTACCATGTGGACCAATGAGAAACTACCATTTGCGTCCACGTAGCATTGGACCCACTAGGCATGAAGAGTTACGTCACCAAGGAGAATCAATGGTTGTCTCAGAATTGCATACCTCTGACACATTTCATGAGAACACATGCCAGCTGTAGATCTCCAAGCTTTTGACATCCATGGGCCTACTGATAAAAATACAAGTCATCATCCCTCGACTAATAAAAAGCCTCCAAGTAGGACACCATGACAGTAGACCCACAAAAGTTTGAAGCACTGAGAAAAGGGGAAGATCGACGGCTATCGCAAGATCGCATGCTCTGACACAAAGCCTTGCAAACTCACGAAAATCATCAAATCCTGTAGAAATAGGACCCCCGCAAGGTGAGACTACCAAACACTAAGCGATCACGCGAGTGAAGGAAAAGCAAACTGTTCATTGAGTCACTGACCAATGTAGTCGCCAGTTCACCGAAAGAAAAAGGCAACCGCCAGAAGACTTAGAGAACTGGCGACCGAAGGAAAATAAAGTGCACGTAGGTATTGGGATCTTTAAGTGGCCGAAAAGTAACATCAAAATAGAAAGAATGCTTAGGGGTTTTAGGGTTTTAAGCCTACAATGGCTAGTCTTTCAAATTTTTAACTTGCAGACCAGGGACTGAAGAAAATTGCAGAGACCAGGAAACAAGAGATAAATTCATGAAAATTTTAGGGATGCTTGGCAGGATAAAAATAGAGATTTTGGAATAGGTTTTAGCCAAATTTGCATGCACATGAAAATTAGGGTAACATTTTGGCAATATCTGTTGCATGTTAGCCTACTAGACATTGATCAGTGGCCTATAAACAATCCATTGGGCATGGGGTCACTACAAGAACACAAAACTTTGACAGAGACAAACCTGTGCACAGACACTTCTTGGAAGGTAGGAAACTATTCTAGAAAATAGTGAAAGGAAGGAGAAAAACACATAATTACAAGAATTTACAGAGAGGGATTAACTTCAAAGTAGGGCTTCAAGTGGAACCCATTGACTGAGATTGGCAAGGCAACTCCTTCAAGATTTGATAGCTAGAAAGCATTGGATCCCTTGCACTCTGTTATAACAAATGGTCCACCCTGAAATGAATCAAACTTTTTATGTCTGCCAAGCCTTGATCTGAACTCATCCCATTTGAGGACTACATCTCCAACTTTGAAATTCCTGACCCTGGCTCTTTTATCAAAAATCTTCTTTGTTTGAATCTAATGAAATTCCATGCTCTGCATTGATTTGTCTCTTATCTCTTCCAACTCCATCAACTGAGCGTATCTAATTTGTAAGGGATCCTTCTCTTCAAATAGAGCATATTGAGTAGCCAAGTCCAAAGCTAGTAATTTAGTTGAAATAGACAACTTGGCCTCCCTACCATACACTAGCATATAAGGAGAATTACCAATGATTTTCTTTGGGGTATTTCTGTCTAACCACAAGGTAGACGTGAGTTCAGTATGTCAATCCCTCTGGTTTTCTTGAAGAGTCTTCTTGATTATCCTAATCAAGTTCTTATTTGTTGATTCTACCAAGCTATTTCCCTGAGGGTAATAATTTGAACTGGTATTCAGATAGATGCCATTCTTGACTGCCCACTCTAAGACCTTAAGGCCTATGAATGCTAATGCATTATCTAAGATGATGGAATCTGGAATTCCAAACCTATGAATTATATCATCATAAAAACTTAAGACAACACTCTCATTTGATTCTTTTAAAGAAATTGCTTCTATCCATCTGGTGAAGTAATCTGTTGCAGTGATTATCCATTTATGGCCTGCACTAGATGGAGGGTTGATCATTCCAATGAAGTCTATACCCCATTTCATGAAAGGTTTCTCTGTTCTGACTGGTTGTAGGGGCAAGGCTGCAAGCCTTTCTTCTCCTACAAACATGGCACACTTGATGCATTTCCTCACATACTCATGACTATCCTTAAAGATAGATGGCCAATAGTATCTAGCCCTCATGATTTTAAAAGTAGTAGTCCTAGGAGAAAAGTGACCTTCAGAAGGTCCATCATGAAATTCAAATAGGACATCAGCTATATTTTCTGAATCTATGCATCTTAAAAGGACACCATTGTGATCCTTTCTGAAAAGAACCTCATTTATTGGCACAAAAGGAATAGATTGTAATCTATAATACCTCCTTTTTTCTAAATCTAGATTTGTAGGACATTGCCCTGTCTTCAAGTAATTGATCATATTAGGCAACCAACTTGTTGCCTTGGTTTGTTCCTCTATAGAATGCACCACCAGAGATGCATCTATTTGCTCTGATTTCTTTGAACTTTCATCTGATGCCAAATGCTCACAAAGACCTCTTCCTCTAACCAGCTTGGTAGTTTGAATATCAATGTCATATTCCATCACCTTGGTGATCCAACCAGCTCTTTTCTCATTTAGGTCCTTGGAAAGCAAAAACTCTTTGACACTTGGATGCGTAACTTTTAAGTGTACATTGCCATGGGTCAACAAATATCTGAACTTTTTAAGGCTCTTCACCACAACAAGTACATGTTTCTCTACAAAAGAGTATATCTGTTCATACTCTTCTAAATGTTTGCTAAAGAAAGTGATAGGCTGCTCCAATCCATCTGAATTCTCTTGAGTCAACATTGTAGATATAGCATCATGTCCTCCATAATCATAAAGGATAAAATCCTTACCGAAATTTGGATTTAGGAGAGCAGGGGCTTCTATTAAGGCCTCTTTGATAGCTTGGAAATTGACTCTCCCTTCTTTGGTCCAACTAAAAGCTGAACTCTTCTTTAACATGGCTGTCAAAGGCTTTAGTAAATCTGCAATGTTAGGCAAGAACCTCCTAACAAAATTAATCTTTCCTATGAAAGATTGGAGACTTTTCTTATGATGTGGCAATGGTAGCTCTAGAATAGCTGCAATTCTCTCAGGATCTACTGTGATCCCTTCTTTGGATACTACATATCACAACAATTTTCCTTCATGAATTGCAAACACACATTTCTTGGGATTAAGAGATATCCCAAATTCTCTACATCTTTCAAAAATATTCCTCAAATGTTTGATATGATCTGTTGCATGCTTCGAATAAACAATTATGTCATCTAAGTAGACCAGTACAAATTTGTACATGAGAATTTTAAAGGCCATATCCATTGCCTTTTGAAATGTAGCACCTGCATTTGACAAACCAAAGGGCATCTTTTGATAAGCCATGGTTCCCCACTAGGCTGTAAATGTAGTCTTGTATTGATCCTCTTCATTCACTAAGATCTGATTGTATCCTGAATAGCCATCCAATAATAAAAATCTCTTAGATCTAGAGACACATTGTAAGTCTTATTCCATGGAGGGTAATGGATGGCGGTCCTTTAAAGAGGCCCTGTTAAGATCCCTGAAGTCAACACATAACCTCAATTCCCCATTCTTCTTCCTGATAGGAACAAGGTTGGAAACTCAACTAGTATGCTTAATGGGGTAGATGATACCACTTTCTATCAATTTGAGCACTTCTTTATGCATGAGTGGCTCAAGTTTGGGATTAACAGGCCTTTGCTTTTGTCTTACCGGGTTGGCATTTGGTTCTAATTCAATAGTGTGTTGAGCAAGGGAAGGATCAAAACCCTTGAGGTCTTCATATTGCCATGCAAAAACATCACTGAATTCTTTGAATAACTGAGTGTAAGCTTTCTTTTCCAATTCAGTATTCACTTTTCCAAATTGTAGGCTCTTACCTAGCTCCAACTCTAGTTCAACACAATGTTCTTGTTGAACTACCATGCTAGCTCTATCTTTCTTGACTTCATCATCCTTATTGAAGATAGTCTCTAATGTAACAAGACCTCTAGGCATCTTATTAGACTTAAGTTGTACCACTTGATCACCATAGTTTTGTGATAGCCTATCTTGATTATGCTCTAAAAAAACATCCTCTTCAAACAAGAACTGTAGAATTTGTTCATCATTGTCAAACACTTGCCAATTAACATCATTATTAGGAATAGAAGGTTTGATAATCACTTTGATATGTTGTTGATCTATTTCTTTTGAAACACTATTTGGAATATCATACTGAGATCCAACAACAGCTAATCTATCTACATTCTGATTTAGCTTCCTAGGGATAGCAACAATATTGAAAGCACAAAAATATTCAATTGCATCCCAAACTCTATGTTTGTATGCTTTCATGAGATCATTTTTTGTCACACTTATCTCTCTTACTTGGTCGATAACCAACTCACTGTCACCATAAACTTTTAAGGCCTTAAGCCCTCTTTTTCTAGCCCACTCTAGTCCATTCACTAGACTTTCATATCCTACAGTGTTGCTAGTGCAGGAGAAACTGAATCTAAAGGCAGTATAATATCTTTCTCCTTTTGGGGACACTAGCATAGCACCACCACCGGAACCATGTCTGCTTCTAGCTCCATCAAAAAATAGTTCCCAAACCTGATTATTCTGATCCTCTGAATCAGTGTCTACCTTGAGAAGGCTTGGCTCTATAACTCCACTTTCTTGTATTAAATAACTTCCCAAACCAAAGTCCCAAATTAGATTTTCTTGGGCCTCTAAAGCTCTTTCATCTAGAAAAATATCAGGGATACTTTCTATCTTTGTGCTTGCTTCACTAATGGTTTGGAAGTCACTGTCATCAAATATAGGGCAATTTACATTGATGGTATTGGACACATATGGCTCTATATGGTGTGCTGCCAATGGTTCTGACTTAATGGTGACATTGTATGAAATAACATGTGAGACCAATCAGAAGATAGGTAACCTCCTATCTTGGCTGTAAACTCCCTTGAAAGACATATAGCAAATAATGCATGGAGATCTATGATGTATATATCAAGGAGGATGGAAAAATTAGGACTAGCATGTAGGATTAGACTGGTATCCTTAGCTACACCTATAGTATTGACTAAGGATCCATCAATTTTGTAACCTTCTTTTGAAAGGGCTCATATTTTAGTCCTAATTGGTCAGCTACCTTCTTGGGCATTATAGTGCTAGTAGCTCCACTATCTACCATACAATTATGTACTAAAGATTTTCCAATAATTAGAGATACATAAAAGGGGGGTGGCTTTGAATTCCTACCTTGAATGGCATTGCCTTTGGAGTTTCTACTTGGAGCCTCCCCTTCTTGATCAGTGTTAACCAACACTGGCTTTGCAACTTCTTTTGCAGGTTGAGGAGTTGCTACCTCTGTCATGGCCTTCTTCAAAATTTTAGGCTGTCCTGGAAGAGCCAGAGAGTCCCACATGGACATGGTGACATTCACCTTTTTCATGTTGTCTACAATATTAAAAGGTGTCACAATGTGTACTCTCTGTTGTGCCTTTACTATGATGGGCTCCACTTCTTTAGAATGTTGGCCTTCTTTGCTTGTAATGACAGGAGCCTCCTTAGGTGTGATGGGATTAGCTTGTTGCAGTGGCTCTGCAAATGTAGTGGCTTTGGCATTGGAATATGCTCTCTCCATGTCCTAAGCTCTTCTCTTTGCTCTTGTATAGGTAACAAAAGCAACCTTATCATTGACTCCATTGAAGTCTGGTTGCTCCCAATTGAAAAGGGCAGTGTCTTTCTCTTGTGATTCTTGTTGAGGCACTAAGCCACTGGACGAAGCCTCTGATTGAGCTTGTGAGACATTTTGAACCATTAAAGCTTGGTTCATCCATCCATTTGAACATGTAGCCTGATTGTGAGGCTGATTAAAAGGAAAGCACCATTCATTATCCATAGCCATATTATTTTGACTAGGAACTATATCCCTCACTGGATTTGTAGAATTTAGAGGTGTAGGGTTATATGGTTGGAATGGTCTCTGATTAAAACTTTGTCTTTGTCCTTGATAGCCTCCTTGGTATGGTGGCCTATTTTGTTGATAAGGTTGTCCTTGATTCTAATATTGTTGATTAGGACCTTGGCCTTGTGTTTGAAAGGTTGGTCTAATTCCTTGACCTCATTTCTTCAAATTGGTGACCTCTCTAGTCAAGGTTTGCAAAAAAATTGTCATTTCTTGTTGACTACTCTGTTGGCTATTCTTTATCTCTTGTAACTCTTGAGAGAAACTAGCTATTAGCTCTTGACCACTGGTACTAGCCTGAGGTGTTAATATGGTGGGAATAGGGGTAAATGAGGGTACTTGTGCAGGTGCAATGGGCTGAAGGTTAGGGAAAATGGGCATTGGAGGCCTTCTAGCAATCATGCCTACTTGAATCAAACAATTTTTGGCCCTGACAGCTATGTCAAAGGCTTGGGGTAGAGAAGAACCGCCCATAGACTAGATCATGATAGAAATTTAACCATTTAGACTTTGCAAGTAGTATAGGAAAGCATGATCAGCTGATGGTCTTACTGAGACTGGAATTCTATTCCATGTCTTAAGGAATCTACTATTGTAATCTATCATTTGCTCTTGAGGGTCTCTCTTAATAGTTGTTAACTGCTCAACTAGAGACAAGTTATCTGATTTATCCTTAGAATGTTTACTTAATGCATCCCCTAACTCATCCCATGAAGTAATAGAACCAACAGTTAGAGTTCTAAACCATTCAAGAGCCTTACCTTTTAGAGAGGCTGCTAATAATTTTGTGGCCACATCCTCTTGAGTAATATTGTGTATGCTATAGATAGTGGTCACATCTCTTATGTGTTCAAAAGTAGTTGTTTGCCCTTCACCAGTGAAATTAGGTATACTCTTTACTACCACCAAGGGCACATCATGATGTTGAGCAAAGGCTAATGGACTACCTTGATTGAATGGTGCAAAGGCAAACTGTCTAGCCATTGTAGGAGTTGGAATCTGAAGATTGACAACTATATGAGCTATATTTGGTGTTAGATTTGAATCCTCTTCTAGATCTCTGGTTAGAGATCTACCTCTTCTTCTGAGATGAAAGGGTAAAGGTCTCCTTTCTAAAGTATCAGGAGGTGTTTATTGAACTCTCTTTACAGGGGATGTTATTTGAGTTGACCTACCTTTGTGACTTCTTCTTGAGGGCAACTCTGAAAATTGAGTAGGCTTTGAGCTTCTAGTCTCAATCTTTCTCATAAACCTTGAACAAGGTTAGCCTGGATCTTTGAAATCAGTGGAGTCACCAGATATACCTGATAGAATGACTTCTAAAAGCCTGTATTATGCAATCTATATATCAGAGATAGCATAATCTTCAACAATGAACTTCTTTTTCATGGTCCCACCGGGTGTGCCAAAATTGTTATACACTAGCACCAAGGTGGGGTGTACTCGAGCTTGAGCCTATCTTGATAGTCGTTGTGTATTGAACTCCTTTAATCCTTTTGTAGATGAACCAATAGGAATACCTTTGAACATTAATCTAATCTTTACTGTCCCACCGGGCATGCCAAAATTGTTATACACTAAGTTTGCACCCTTGTTTCAAGCTCTCATAGTCTTGATAACCTAGTATAACATGGGAATCATCTCCAAGTTGTGGGACTTATACTAATTGAGATGAGACCTCCAGGTTCTAGGCTGGTTCCTCTTGGATAATCACCTTAATTTGCTTCTAGACATGAAAAGTAAACTTTAGGAAAAGGGATAGAAGGAGTGCTTGAAAGGGAAATGACTGAAAGCAAACTACCTACTAGGTGATGCACCAAATTTAGGGTTTGGATCTTAGTATAGAGAGATGGAATCAATGAAAGGATTAGCTTTAATAGGTCACAAGTTTACTGATAGGCTTGCATAAGTGTTTCATAGGAGGGCCTGAACATAAGACACAACCAATGACCTGCAAACAGATATTCACTTCTGCAACTCGGTGTAGGAATGAGACAAGACTGTTAGGGGGCTGAAGTATACCCATAAAAACATCTAAATCAGATCAAACACAATAAAACACATAGTTGAAGAAAATAAGAGGGATTAGGAACCCTAAGTTATCACTAAAACATCATATACTTCAAATCAATAAGAGGTAATTCAAATAAGGAAGCACAAGGACATGAAGAATTGTCACAAAATACCTCTGCAATATCTGAATTATCAATGAGAGATTACAAAATGTGAAATACTAGAGGGCAAGAAGAAATGCCACGGATAGCTTTCCAAGAAAGAGACTTTCTTTTTTACAAAATGTGAACTCTAAGCACTAATGCTCCAAAAATACAATATATACATACTCAACTACACGCAGGCAGGAGTCAAAAAGACCTAACTAGGGTTACATAGTTTTACAATACAATAATCAAAACCTAGCTTAATCAAGTCTGATCATAAATGTTATTTCTGCAAAATTATGGCCGATCATACCTCATGTTTGCATGCCCATCCCTGTACTACATCAACCTACGGATAAGCAATCTAGACTTATCTACCTTTCTACAAAAGTCTTGCCATGAATGCATAACTGGTACCTTTCTGAGACAAGAAATGACCCATGACGGCCACCCAGATATTCCCATCATCCTCCTTTAATTGAAAAATGTCTTGGAACCATAAATTTTTTGAGCTACCTTGCCGCTTGCAGCTTGCAAATCAAATACTGGCAAAAATCCTCTTAGACACATTTGAATTTGAAAACTAATGGCTAGCCGGTCATTTTAAAATGTGTCCATCAATTTCCTTTTCTTCCCAGCAAATGAACGGCTCAAATTAACTTTGAAATGGTTGTGAAACCCCTTAAAAAGTTTGAGTCCACTTCAGGAAGTTACGACCAATGAGATTTTGGCACGTCAGCATGTTTGGACGCACCTTGAGACTTCTTCTTTTAAGTCATTCAGCGAATACGTGACTAAAGACCCATTTCTAAGTCACAAAATCCTTAGCTTTACCCTGGTCCAGTTAGGCGATTCAGTGAACAAGGCATCTCACTGAATTGCTGAACTTTTAACTAATCCTAGGTTATATTAAGCGAACACAAGAAAATGTTTAATCGCCAAATCACTTAATACTTACTAACCCTGGGCCCAGACTACCACATGGCACTCTCCTATTCATTATGTTCACCTCATTAGCAAACACCTTGGCACCTCCCTGACATCAGACCCACTTAAGACAAGATCTAATCCAACGGCGGGCACAAGATCTCACACCCTTCGAATATTCCTTCAGATCATATGCCCGCCGTAGATCTGCATTAAACTGTGACCCCACTGACACATCAGTCCACCTGGAAGTCCTTATCAACACGTAGCAACCAATCACATTCAAGCACATCAAAAAAGAGGACCCACCTGACAAAGCCCAGAGATAAAGTAAGATCAACGGCAGACGCATGATCGCATGTGTCAGAAAGATTCCTTGCGGACATGCGCCAGCCATTGATCCTCTACAGATGTTAGAGCCTTTTAAAATGCTGGAAATCTGGTTCGACTGACACATTGCTAAATTACTACCATGTGGACCAATGAGAAATTATCATTTGTGTCCATGTAGCAGTGGACCCACCGGGCATGAAGAGTTACGTCACCAAGGAGAATCAACGGTTGTCTCAGAATCGCATACCTTTGACACATTTCATGAGAACACACGCCAGCCATAGATTTCCAAGCTTCTAACATCCCCGAGCCCGCTGACAAAAATGAAAGTCATCATCCCTCGACCAATAGAAAGCCTCCAAGTAGGACACCGTGACAGTGGACCCACAAAAGTTTGAAGCACTGAGAAAAGGGGAAGATCGACGGCTATCGCGAGATCGCATGCTCTAACACAAAGCCTTGCTAACTCATGACAACCATCAGATCCTATAGAACTAGGACCCCTGAAAGTTGAGACTGCCAAAGACTAAGCAATCACGTGACTAAAGGAAAAGCAAACCATCCGCTGAGTCGCTGACTGCTAAGACTTAACCGCCAGACATTTGGCGACTAAGAGAACCAATGTAGTCGCCAGTTCCCCGAAAGAAAAAGGAAACCACTGGAAGACTTAGAGAACTAGCGACCGAAGGAAAATAAAGCACACATGGGTATTGGGATCTTTAAGTGGCAGAAAAGTAACATCAAAATAGAAAGAAGGCTTAGGGTTTTCAGGGTTTTAAGCCTACAATGACTACTTTTTGAAATTTTTAACTTGTAGACCATGGACTGAAACAAATTGCAGAGACCAAGAAACAAGAGATAAATTCATGAAAATTTCAGGGATGCTTGGCAGGATAAAAACAAAGATTTTGGAATAGGTTTTAGCTAAATTTGCATGCACATGAAAATTAGGGTAACAGTTATTTTGTTTACAGTTTTAGATCTGAAAGGTTTATGAGACAATTTTTTTGTGGGCACTGATTCACCCCTCCCCTCTCAGTACCCTACCTCTCCTAATCCAACAATTGGTATCAGAGCTTAGTTCTCGTATTGAAAATTTTAACCACTGAAGGGTAAAGATCTAGTCATGGAGAGGCATAAGTTAGATAAGACAATAGAAAATCAAAAGATTCAAATGCAGATTTTTGTTGACCGGTATAAGAAAGCTAAGGATGGACTGAAGAAATTACTGGTTGAAAGGAAGAGCCTAGCTATCTTACAAAATAAGACTAGTTACCATGAAGAAGAAATTTAGGATCTATTTGATCACATCAGATCTAGTTCAGGAAGTATTTTTGATGGATCTGAAAGCATAATATCTGATTTTTTTGAAAAGAACATTCACTTAACCAAACAAGTGAAAGCACTACAAATCGGTCAGGAATCTTAGATGGTAAGAATGGTAGAAGCAATGAACAATACTAGATAGGCTGAGCAGGAAAGGAATCTAGCTATTAAAGACCGAAGACTGATAACTGAACAACTTCAAGAAAAAGAAAGTGAGATTCACAGACTCACTGAGCACCATTTTGAAATCTCAAATGAGATGGTGATTGTGAATCAGGAAGTCAACCGAGTTAATGGTGAACTGTCAAGAAAACTTGAAGATATAGGAATACTCAGAGAAGAAAATGAAAAGTTGAGAAACAAAGTGAAAAACCAACAACAACATCATGAAATGATGAAATTGGTTGAGGATAGTTCTAAAAAGATTGATGATTTTATGGTTAATCAAAGAAGATTTGGAAGAAAAATTGGATTAGGTTATATCGGCGAAGGAGAATGATCACAACAAGTAGAACAAGCCAAAACCAATCATAGTCAAAGGCCAAAGACATTATCATGTTATCACTGTGGAAAACCGGGACATACTTCTAATGTGTGTAGAGGCAAAGAAAAAGGTAAACCTCTAGTCACTCCTAAGTGTGAGACCTACCAGACAGTCATATTTATATTGCTTTGTTTTTCATGCTTTCGGTACTTATTTCACAGACATACTAGACTACTTGGACACCTATGTATTTGAGGATCTGTTAAATCCTATTTTATATGTTCGGTACCTGATTATGTAATCAGGGTACACTTGAGATACTACATGTTATGTTTCAGCTTCGGTTATGATTACCTTGCATGTGATGTTATATGATGTTTTAAAACTATTGCGATGAAAAGTTAGTTTAGGAAACCGAAGTTATGCTTAGTTGAATGATTTACAGACATAGTTTTAAACCATGCAGTGTTGATGTATTATGTTTATATCATGTTTATTGGACCTACTGATGTGTGCAATGAGTGTGCAGGACTAGTTGACCATGGATCTAAATGTAGGGATCCAGTATTGGAACTTATGTTTTATATCGTGCAATTCCAAGGTCCTCTTTGTAAAAGAAACATGGACGTCGTTGTATAGTCTTTTATTCATATATGTGGTTTGTATGAGTGTATCTAATTTTGCAAATGTCTATGTGCATTAGCCATGTCTTTTCTTTTATTAAATGTGCCAAATTTGGCAAATTGTGGCTTAAGTGTTGGCATGGTTAAGTATTTTAATATTGTATGGGTCAAGGGCTTGACTAGGGTGTAACCTTAGGGTAGGATCAACTAACCTTGGGTTGGGAAGTTTCTAGAAGTCAACCAAGACTAGAAATCCGTGCATAAACTTTAGGTGGAGTTTAGGAGGGTCTTTTGAGCTCCCATAGGCTAACTAGGGTCATTTTTAGCTACCTAGGTTGATACCATAGGGGTTGGGGGTCATTTTCAACCCATTAAGAGCATTAAAACTCATTAATGACCCCTCTAAAGTCATGGTTTTCATTTTGCACGAGATTGAAGAGTTGTGAGGTTTTGGTTAACCTCTATATTCTTCCCAAACTTGCATTCAACTCCATTTATGGTGAAGGAAGGCAAGTGGGAAGAAGGGAATGGAAGTTTCTTTCCCTCTTCTGATTGGCTCCTAAATTTTAGGAGGTTTGCCTATTTAGGGAAGGTTTTAGGAGGAGTTGGGTGTTCGCCCACTCTCTATTCTTAGAGATAGATTCAAAATTTGAGGAAGCCTTTTGGAGAAAAGAACTTGGAAGGAAGGCTCTTCTCAAAATTTCAAATCCCCTTTAGCTTTGGAGTAAGGTTGGTCTTCTTTATAGTAGATTTCATAATTTCTTGATGTTCTTGAGCTTGAAACTCCATTAATGGAGTCCTATGTAAATTTGAAGTTATTTTCAAGTTGAGTTTTTTTTAGAGTTTTATTATGTTGTGTTTTACTTTGTGTATAATTTTGTATGGGATTCTTCAAGGCATACTCACCCTAGGGAGGGAAGAGTAACCTTGAAGGGGTGGTGGAAAAAGACTCCGGTTTAGTGTAGAGTCTCCCATGTGTGGGGGGAAAGACATGGGGTTTCATGATACCCATGATGCCAAGTATGGTCTAAGGGTTTTATGGGGGGATAAGGAGGTTTATTTTATGACTGCATCTTGTGAAGATAGTCATTTCAAGTCCATGTGTGGCTTGAGTTCTCTATTTTGTATACTTGGCTTTCTCCTACTGTGAGGTCTAACACTACCCCTGTTTTCAGAAAGGCCTCTTGGAGACCTTCCTTTTGTTATACCATGTGTTGGGAAGCTTTAAATGTGGGTTTCTATATATGTTTGTTATATGTGAATTTTGTGAGTTCTTGTTTGTATCACGTTCCTTTCTGGATCGGGAAGCTCGGGTGTGGCCTTGAAAAGACCTAAGTTGGGAGGTGAGCCTCCATGGTCAACCTTATTCTATTAGGTGTTTAGCGGGAATATTGGAGCTATCAAATTTATAGTTAAAATTTTGTACTTAAGTACGTCATGGATAAAATTGTTCTTTTATACATTTTCAATATAAGGTTGGCATCATGTTCTTGGTAATACTACTTCCGAATGTAAATCCTATTTTTGTTTAGTTTGTAATGAATAAAGGAAATTATGGAATTGAAAGTTATCATTTTATCTATGTTATGTAAATGAAACACGATACAAATATTAATATTCCTTATTTCTTCTTGTTGTACGTTGATTGTAATATTAATAATTCCTTATTTATTCTTGTTGTATGTTGATTGTAATATTAATATTCCTTATTTTCTTCTTGTTGTATGTTGATTGTATTGGAAAATAAATAATTAGTTTGAAAGAAATTATTATGTTCTTGAACCAATCATTGACTTGTTAATTTCTTTAGTTGAAATGTAATTATGGAAAATACATACATACATACATACATACATACATACATACATACATAGATATATATATATATATATATATATATATATATATATATATATATATATATATATATATATATATATATATATATATATATATATATATATATATATATATATATATATATATATATATATATATATATATATATATATATATATATATATATATATATATATATATATATCCATATGTCTACATATACATATACATATACATATACGCACCCAGCCAACACCCCTCCACCTCTCTTCGTGGTCACCACCCGCTCCTCCTTGCACCGCAATCTTCCTCCCCATGCCACCGTGAGCGGTGCTATACTGTGCTGATGAATATCTACCTCTCACACTCCACCGTGCCTATCCCTTTGTCGTCAAGCGGAGATCTCTCCGCCACTCCTCCACTCCACCGCCTTCCTCAGCCCTCCCCATCGTCTAGCCCTGCAATTGAACTGGGAATGGGGAAGAGTATCAAATGCAGGGGTTTGATTTTTATTTTATCTTATTTTATTATTGTGAAGTACTTTATATAATAGTTTTAGTTTTATTATTATTGAATAGTTATATAATAATGTTTTATTTAAAAAGGGTAGGCAGTCTATGCATCGTGATTTTAAAACATAAGAACAAATGTAATTGTTATTTAGTATTTTATTATGCGATGTTTAGATTTAGTCGAATTTGTATTATGCATCGTGATTTTAAATCATAAGAACAAATATAATTATTATTTAGTATTTTATTATGCGATGTTTAGATTTAGTCAAATTTGTATTAAGTTGTTGAGTATCTAATTAGATTTTGAGGTACATAGATTTACTTAGAAAATAGAAATGTTTAAATATTAATCTATAAAGATTTGGTGGAACCTATTGGGTTTAGGTCTTCAAATTAGACACTATTTTAACAGCATAATTGTTTATTAATTTTTCTCTTTATTTGTTAAATATAGGTGTTTAATTTTGATGTTATAAGATATGACTTAATCTTTTAATTTTAAAGATTAAATATATTATGTAGAAAAACTTACATATATAATTATTCTTTTAAATATAATTTAGATCAAATTTTATATAATTAGGAAACATTTATTAAGCTTAATTGTAATGGTTATTAGATCGATTCTACGTGTTAAGTAGAATTATGTTTATATTGGTCAATTAGAATTGGACTTATTTGTTTTTGCATATTTTCTTATAATTGCTAGATTCATAAAAATCTAAGTTTAGTTAGTAGATCTTTTATTAGAATGATTTAAATTAATTTTGATAGTTGATCTAATTAATCACGTCATTTATCCAAATAAATTATTCATATAGATTAATAACCTAGCTAATGCTTTATCGAGAAAGGGGCCATAACAACCCCTTATCTTCGCAATATATAACTAACAAGGGTATTATCGCTACTTTTGACCAGCGTCGGACATAGTTGACTCTAGGTCAGTGATGGTCAAACTATCCTCGTTCATCTTGATTTTTGATCCAGGTGTTTCCTTTGCCCCCTAGGACTTAGGGTTTCATTTTTGCACCAATCGGAGATGGTTGACATTTTGGTCAACTATCTCGATTTGCATGTATGCACCTTTCTATGGACTTAGTAGACCCTAGAAACTTTCTTCCATGTAATTCAGAGCATAGTTGACTTTTAGTCAACATTGGTTGACTTTTAGTCAACTATCTTGATTTGCGTGCTGGTCAAAGCTAGTAGCTTAAGGGCAACCTTATAGCTTATTTCAGTGTTGTTTGATGAAGTTTGACTTTTGGTCAAATTTGGTCAACCCTTTGATTTGACCTTTGAACTAAAGTCAGACCCTCCTTTATTATCAATTCTCTATTTTATGTTTGCACCATTTTGCGTGCACATAGGGCTTGGTGCCAGTTAGTGTTCTCTCCTTAGTTGCGTTAGTGTGATGGTTTGTAGTTGCTCTGTAAGGTTTTAAAAAATTTGTAGTTGTGTTTTGCTCAACTTTTGGGCATGACATTTTGGTATTAGAGCATAGTTTAGTTAACTTTGGGAACCTAAAACGCTTCATAGTTGCTAAACTTTTTGTCTTGTTATGTGTGTAGGATGCCTCCAGTCACCCGCTTAGCTCATAGACATGGATGAGGACGTGGACATGGATGTAGGCATGTCTCTTTATCCCGGGAAGAGGTACAGTCAGAGGTAGAGATTCGAGAGGAGAACTAGGTTCCACCTCCCGAACCACCTCCTAATGTGAATGCAGAATTACTTCAGGCCTTTCAGAACCTTGTAGGACTTATTCTTGATCGTATGCCTCCAGTTGTAACATAGAATGTACAATAGGGTATGGAAGGACATGGGTCCTCAGCTAGGGAATGTAGTACGAGTCCTTCTAGACTTGTAGAGGTTCAGGCCGAGCCAGAGGTTGGTTCCATCAAGGGACCAGAACCTCCACCCAGAGATGAGATTCATATATATGAGAGACCACCTCCTGACACAGGTGATCAGATGAGAGAGTTGATTCAACTTAACCCTCCACCTTTTGCGGGATCTATTGAGGGTACAAATGCTGAATCTTGGCTTATAAGCCTTGGACGATGCTTTGGATTACGCCCTTATGGGAGTAATCTTAAGGCACGCATGGCCATTCACCTTTTGCTACGGATAGCCTCCACATGGTGGAGACAAGAGGAGTTCAAAGGGAACTTTGACATGAACACACTCACTTGGGAAACCTTCTTGGAAAGGTTTAGGGCCAGATACTTGTCAGAGCAGTTCCATCAGCATCGTATAGATGAATTTCATGATTTACAGTAGCGAGGACTTTTAGTGGCTCAATATGAGAGTAAATTCCTCGAGCTCCTCCCTTATGTGGAGTACATGAAGGATAAAAAACTTTAGGTAAATTGCTTTATCAAGGGATTGAACCACACCATATTTGACATGGTACGCATGACTCCACTAGGAGACTTACATTACATAGTTGAGAGAGCAGTCATTGCTAAAGATATTAGTAGAGGATCTCAAAATCGTAACTCCACACATCAGTCTTCTAGATATCAGAAAAGCCCTTGGAAGGGTAATCAGAGGAACTCCTTAGGGTCATTTAGGGCCCCATAGCAGTAACAACCACAACAGTCCTAACAGGACCAGAGGCCACAGGTGCCAAGCACACCCCCAACGCGGACTCAACAATCCTCTAGGGGTGGGTACAATGATTCCTCTAGGGCTTTAGGCTCACAATACTCTAGGCCTTTAGGTGTTCAGGTTCAGTCACGTGGGCCATGTTACACTTGTGGTGCCATGGGTCACTTAGCTAGAGAATGTTCTTTGGGTAGTAATCAACATGCAGCGATGTCTAAACTGACAGTTCAGGATAGGGGAAAGTCCCACATGGTTTTTGCAGTGGTTGATAACCGCCCAGTGGAGCATCAGACCACCGTCTTTGAGACCTCAAGTGGAGATGGACAAACAGTGGTCAATTGAGCCCATCTGTATTATGACACGATGAATCCTTGCACTTCGAGGCAGGGAGTTAGACTAGGTTTGGATCTGGTGGTATTTCTATGATGAGGTTATAGTCCCTTGAGAGGATGCAGCGCAGATAAGGTCACAGTATCCTCACCTCTTTGATGAACTCCAGGAGGAGGTTCATTCCTTGAGGGGGTGGATGTGAGACCTACTAGACAGTCATATTTATATTGCTTTGTTTTTCATGCTTTCAGTACTTATTTCACAGACATACTAGACTACTTGGACACCTATGTATTTGAGGATCTGTTGAATCCTATTCTATATGTTCGGTACCTGATTATATAATCAAGGTACATTTGAGATACTACATGTTATGTTTTAGCTTCAATTATGATTATGTTGCATGTGATGTTATATGATGTTTTAAAACTATTGTGATGAAAAGTTGGTTTAGGAAACAAAAGTTATGCTTAGTTGACTAATTTATAGACATAGTTTTAAACCATGAAGTATTGATGTATTATGCTTATATCATGTTTATTGGACCTACTGATGTGTGCAATGAGTGTGCAAGACTAGTTAACCATGGATCTAAATGTAGGGATCCAGTATTGGAACTTATGTTTTATACCGTGCAATTCCAAGGTCCTCTTTGTAAAAGAAACGTGGACCTTGTTGTATAGTATTTTATTCGTATATGTGGTTTGTATGAGTGTATCTAATTTTGCAAATGTCTATGTGCATTAGCCATGTCTTTTCTTTTATTAAATGTGCCAAATTTGGCAAATTGTGGCTTAAGTGTTGGCATGGTTAAGTATTTTAATATTGTATGGGTCAAGGGCTTGACTAGGGTGTAACCTTAGGGTAGGATCAACTAACCTTGAGTTGGGAAGTTTCTAGAAGTCAACCAAGACCAGAAATCCGTGCATAAACTTTAGGTGGGGTTTAGGAGGGTCTTTTGGGCTCTCATAGGCTAACTAGGGTCATCTTTAGCTACCCAGGTTGATACCTTAGGGGTTAGGGGTCATTTTCAACCCATTAAGAGCTTTAAAACTCATTAATGACCCCTCTAAAGTCATGGTTTTCATTTTGCACGAGATTGAAGAGTTGTGAGGTTTTGGTTAACCTCTATCTTCTTCCCAAACTTGCATTCAACTCCATTTATGGTGAAGGAAGACAAGTGGGAAGAAGGGAATGGAAGTTTCTTTCCCTCTTCTGATTGGCTCCTAAATTTTAGGAGGTTTGCCTATTTAGGAAAGGTTTTAGGAGGAGTTGGGTGTTCACCCACTCTCTATTCTTAGAGATAGATTCAAAATTTGAGGAAGCCTTTTGGAGAAAAGAACTTGGAAGGAAGGCTCTTCTCAAAATTTCAAATCCCCTTTAGCTTTGGAGTAAGGTTGGTCTTCTTTATAGTAGATTTCATAATTTCTTGATGTTCTTGAGCTTGAAACTCCATTAATGGAGTCCTATGTATATTTGAAGTTATTTTCAAGTTGAGTTTTTTTTAGAGTTTTATTATGTTGTGTTTTACTTTGTGTATAATTTTGTATGGGATTCTTCAAGGCATACTCACCCTTGGGAGGGCAGAGTAACCTTGAAGGGGTGGTGGAAAAAGACTCTGGTTTAGTGTAGAGTCTCCCATGTGTGGAGGGAAGGACATGGGGTTTCATGATACCCATGATGCCAAGTATGGCCTAAGGGATTTAGGGGGGGGTAAGGAGGTTTATTTTATGACTGCATCTTGTGAAGATAGTCATTTCAAGTCCATGTGTGGATCGAGTTCTTTGTTTTGTATACTTGGCTTTCTCCTACTTTGAGGTCTACCACTACCCCTGTTTTCAGGAAGGCCTCTTGGAGACTTTCCTTTTGTTCTACCATGTGTTGGGAAGCTTTAAATGTGGGTTTCTATATATGCTTGTTATATGTGAGTTTTGTGAGTTCCTATTTGTATCATGTTCCTTTTTGGATCCCCAAGCTCGGGGGTGGCCTTGAAAAGGCCTAGGTTGGGAGGTGAGCCTCCATGGTCAACCTTATTCTATTAGGTGTTTAGTGGGAATATTGGAGCTATCAGATTTATAGTTAAAATTTTGTACTTAAGTACCTCATGGATAAAATTTTTATTTTATACGTTTTCAATATAAGGTTGGCATCATGTTCTTGGTAATACTACTTCCGAATGTAAATCCTATTTTTGTTTAGTTTGTAATGAATAAAGGAAATTATGGAATTGAAAGTTATCATTTTATCTATGTTTTGTAAATGAAACATGATACAAATATTAATATTCCTTATTTCTTCTTGTTGTACGTTGATTGTAATATTAATAATTCCTTATTTATTCTTGTTGTATGTTGATTGTAATATTAATATTCCTTATTTTCTTCTTGTTGTACGTTGATTGTATTAGAAAAGAAATTATTAGTTTGAAAGAAATTATTATGTTCTTGAACCAATCATTGACTTGTTAATTTTTTTAGTTGAAATGTAATTATGGAAAAAAATAAAATACATACATACATACATATGTCAAATGGAAATTAATATATATAGACAAATCGGATTGTGGAAACTAATAAATTATTATGTTCAAATAGATGTGAGATCTATTTCAAAAAAAATTAATTAATTAAGTAAACATAATATTTGATACTTAGTAATATTTTTGAAAATTTATCGAAAACAAAAAATGCTCAGAATAAATTTATTTTTCGCTCATGTTGTAATCCCCAAATTATAGTATCCATTTGTGCTTTTAAAATAAAAATATTGTTTGTCTAAGTATCCCCTGTTTTATGATCCAGGTTTCAAATTTCATCAGTAAATATCTTATTATTATTACTGTCATGATTCTATTTCTTTTACTATAATATAGGCATGTTTACATATTATAATATATGTTTATATATTATACACATATATTATAATATGTAAATCTTTTAAAAAAATATGTTTTTCTTTAAAACCTGAAATTTTGGGGTTGCGCACAGAGCGCACCAGCAAGTTGAACGGCATGGGGGCGGGCCAAAGCCCTAACCCCCACCTGTGACACTCCGCATCCCCTCTCCTTCGCAGCTCAGAGCGCGGCGGCGCTGCTGGGCGGCGCCAGCACCACCCCCAACCACTGCAGAGGGCAGTGGCGAGCGGTGTGCGGCGGCGCACCCAGCCAATGCCCCTCCACCTCTCTTCGTCGTCACCACCCGCTCCTCCCTGCACCGCAATCTTCCTCCCCATGCCACCATGAGCGGTGCTGTTGTGTGCTGATGAATATCCGCCTCTCACACTCCGTCGTGCCTGTCCCCCCGCCGTCGAGCGGAGATCTCTCCGCCACTCCTCGGCTCCACCGCCTTCCTCGTCCCTCCCCATCGTCTAGCCCTGCAATGGAACTGGGAATGGGGAAGAGTATCAAATGCAGGGGTTTGATTTTTATTTTATCTTATTTTATTATTGTGAAGTACTTTATATAATAGTTTTAGTTTTATTATTATTGAATAGTTATATAATAATGTTTTATTTAAAAAGGGTAGGCAGTCTATGCATCGTGATTTTAAATCATAAGAACAAATGTAATTGTTATTTAGTATTTTATTATACAATCTTTAGATTTAGTTGAATTTGTATTAAGTTGTTGAGTATCTAATTAGATTTTGAGGTACATAGATTTACTTAGAAAATAGAAATGTTTAAATATTAATCTATAAAGATTTGTTGGAACCTATGGGGTTTAGGTCTTCAAATTAGACACTATTTTAATTTTTTAATTTTAAAGATTAAATATATAATGTAGAAAAATTTACATATATAATTATTCTTTTGAATATAATTTAGATCAAATTTTATATAATTAGGAAACATTTATTAAGCTTAATTGTAATGGTTATTAGACTGATTCTACGTGTTAAGTAGAATTATGTTTATATTGGTTAATTAGAATTGGACTTATTTATTTTTGCATATTTTCTTATAATTGCTAGATTCATAAAAATCTAAGTTTAGTTAGTAGATCTTTTATTAGAATGATTTAAATTAATTTCGATAGTTGATCTAATTAATCACGTCATTTATCCAAATAAATTATTCATATAGATTAATAACCTAGCTAACGCTTTATCGAGAAAGGGGTCATAACAACCCCTTATCTTCGCGATATATAACTAACAAGGGTATTATCGCTACTTTTGACCAGCGTCGGACATAGTTGACTTTGGGTCAGCGATGGTCAAACTATCCTCGTTCGTCTGAATTTTTGAACTAGGTGTTTCCTTCGCCCCCTAGGACTTAGGGTTTCATTTTTACACCAATCAGAGATGGTTGACTTTTTGGTCAACACTAGTTGAGTTTTTGGTCAACTATCTCGATTTGCATGTATGCACCTTTCTAAGGACTTAGCAGACCCTAGAAACTTTTTTCCACGTAATTTTAGAGTATAGTTGACTTTTAGTCAACTATCTTGATTTGCATGCTGGTCAAAGCTAGTAGCTTAAGGGCAACCTTATAGCTTATTTCAGTGTTGTTTGATGAAGTTTGACTTTTGGTCAAACTTGGTCAACCCTTTGATTTGACCTTTGAACCAAAGTCAGACCGTCCTTTATTATCAATTCTCTATTTTATCTTTGCACCGTTTTGCGTGCACATAGGGTTTGGTGCCAGTTAGTGTTCTCTCCTTAGTTGCGTTAGTGTGATGGTTTGTAGTTGCTGTGTAAGGTTTTAAAAAAATTTGTAGTTATGTTTTGCTCAACTTTTGGGCATGACACTAAGTTTAATGGTTATTGTTATTATTGTGGAAAGTATGGTCACCAAGCTTATGAGTGTAGAGCTAAATTGAACAAGAATGCTAACAATCCTACTATGGAGAAATTATGTTACACTTGCAATGAACATGGACACACTGCACGAGAATGTAAGGAAAAAATGAAGCAAGTATGGACGTCAAAGAAGAAGACACAACACAAGCCTTATCAATCGAAGAGACAAGGTAATTCTTATGTTTGGGATTACAACACTTGGACTAACTATACTGCATGTGGTAGATATGGGCACATTGCAAAAAATTGTAATAGGAAAAGATGGGCTAGACAATCAAGAAGCTGGACAAGCACTGGAATGGCATGTTTACATTTTCATAAGGTCGGTCATCTAAGCAAGCACTGCAGAGACGGAGCACCAGAAGAAGGTCATGTATTTGAGAGTGGAAACACTATTGCAGATATCATGAGAATAAGGAACGACATGTGGAAGAAAGCAACAAATAAGAATTTTGAGTCAAGTAATGTTGTCGGTGAAACCTCATCCACTGGATTGGGTGACATCAGTATCTCCACCTAAGGTGATATAGGTATGTATGGGACTGACATTTCAAAATGATCACATTGTACATAAAGTTCCCTATACATGTTGTGCACATACCAAATCTACATGAATAAAGATGCATTGTCGTTTATATGTTTTGAGCTAACAAACTTACACAGACGGTAAAAGTTAGACCAAGCATTGGTTACCCATCGATAATCACTATTCAAGGTTAACCAAATAATAGTATCAATCAAGAAAAGAAGTCTTGTGTTAACCAAGCTAATGAAAGATTGTAGCTATCACCGAGCTGACAGTTGTCATGAACTAGAAAGTAGGTCAAGCATTTATTGCATAAAGTTTTGAGTGGGAATATCAAAATTTCTATAAATACATGGAAGACAAAGTTTATTTTTCACAAAGCGATTTCGGAGAGCTAAAATTTCACAGAGTGAGTTCGAGCAAGAATATTTCAAGAAAATTCAAAGCAATTGCAGATCGAACCAAGCACATTCTTCAATACATTTCAAGTAAGTTGAAACCCTACCGAGCATATTCTTCGTCCTTAGAAAAAAATTAGTTTGTTGAAATGGCATCTACTACGAGCTCTTCTAAAATTGTGGAAGAAGAAGTTAATTTAATAGTGTCAGCAAGCTACAAGGAACCTCATGATAAGTTACACCCTAAAGTAGCTTCGAAAATGGATTCAGCGGGTGCTTTTTCAAGCATCCCACCTAGGGTTTTTTTAACTGAAGACATACGATCATACATACATTGTAAAATTGGGGAAATAGGTGATTTCAATATGTATGTTGTGTATCAGGCACTTTGTGATGAGAAAATAGAACAAAATTGTTGAAACACTTGGTCTTACCAGTGCCCTAAATTTCCTGAAGAATTTTAAGAACGAATGGATTAGGGTTGTGTTGAGCCGCTATCATGAGGGCACATTCTGGCTAGATAGACAAATCAAGGTTATAAAAAGAATGATCAACAGGGCTACTGGTTACCCTACTACCGATAAAGCCAAAGCATTCAGAAGCTCATCACGAGCCAAGATTGAGAAAAACATTGGTGCAACATGGGATGGTAGAGCACTGAAAATTGCATCAATTGTGGATCCCAAAGTTAAGTTTGCAATGCATGTAATTAGGCACAAGATATTTCAGTCAAGCAGAGAAAATAATGTAACATGTAGTGCAGTCGACATGGATCACAAATTGATAAAGAAGGGTCATCAGATAGACCTTGCTAAGCTACTACTAAGGCAGGTTGAGGAAAACATGAAAATAATCAGGGCACATAAGTCCAATACTTGTAAGTTTGGATCATTACTTGTATGTTTATTTTTCTATCTCCAAAAATTATTTCCCTTTGTTGGTCACACTGACTAGATAGATGACACACCGATCACTTCACAAATTTTTGATATTATGAAAGGCCTAGGAGCCAATTTAAGAAGTAGAATTCCAAGTTCATTGGTTGAAAAATATCAGATGGACATTTGTTTTTAGTGAACACCAACCACACTATAATTAAAGCAGTTGAGCTAAGAATAAAGTGGCTATCAGCTATGGGATACGAAATGGATCACGATTTCAGTTTGAAATCTATTGAGGCACTGCTAGAATTACCAAAGGACATAAAGGCCGAAAGGTTTGGAACCTTTGAAGAAGCTAAGTCTAGAATTAGAACAGGTTTGGTCATTAGTAAAATGACAAGGAAAGAAAAGAAAATGAAGAAATTTTTATCTGAGAAGTTTGGGAATGAATCTAACTCATCTAAGGAGTCATCGGTTGAAACTGCAACTGAAGGTCAGTTAATGTTGGCTGACAAACCATATGAAAATGAAGAAACTGAGTCCGAAGATGAATAAGAACCAATACTAGTTTCTCCCACTCAAGCCCCAAAGAAGAGGCAGTTGCTAGTGGAAACAAGTGCATGCACAAGGCCATCAACTGCAACTTGACTACCATAGAAGAAGGGAGCTGTGAAGGTAGAAAAATGAAAGGTTTCTACAATGACAAAGACTTATATAAAGAAAGAACCTAAGGCTGTAGCAGAAGCACCGAAGAAAAGGAGAAAGTTAATAAGAGGTAAGGAAGACCTAGAGGATGAAGAACTTAACAATGAACAAATCAAGGTTGTTAGTAACAAAGTTAGATCTATAGATGAGGTTGCTATAGATATAATTGAGAATGGAGATCTCTCTGATCTAGAGCTGAAGCGATTTGACAAAATGTCAAATGAGGATCAAAACAAAATTGAGGAAGCAATCATCCAAATGATGATTCACTTTAAACGAGCTCCATTAGAGTTTGAAGGATCACTGCCCAAGACATTAGAGGAATGAATAAATCAGAAGTGGTCATATGCCTTGGAAACTGAGAGGAAAAGAAGGGAACAAATTCTAGCATCAGTAGCACTGAACCTATCTCTTGATGAGATTAAAGAGCTTATGGACACTTATGTGAAGAGATTCAAAATAAAAGGCCGAGCTATGCTAGTATTAGATGAGAATCTGGCAAAACTTGATGAGTCTGGTCAACTCATCTAGATTTCAATTCTTTCTATCAGAGAGAAAAATGAGAAAATTGCATTTGAAAATTTGTCTATGAAGAGACATAATTCCAAAGGTAAAGGTATATTCATTGATGATGGACCAGCTAAGTAGAAAATAGAGTCTCTTGCATCATTTACCGAGGTAATTGATACAACAATTGGTCAAGAAATTAAGAACAGTTCATAGGATGCACCGAATCCAACAATGATTCAGATTGACGACACAAATGATAAGGATGTACTCATTGAGGACATCACAAATGGTGATTCTAATGACAAGGATGAAGATGATGATGTGTATAATGCATGAGACAACACATAGGATGAAGCACAATACCGAATGTGCATTTCCATCACTACTAGGTGAGCTTCCCGTACTTGTTGAAGCTGTAGAGATTCTATCTTAAGAACAACCCAATGGCTCAGACCTTGAGCAACCTAAAGATACAATAGGGAAACAAAGCACTGAGACATGTGCAGAGACAAACAAGCTTGAAGGAAAAGAGGCTACTGAAATAGAAACAAAGGCACAAGAAGAGCCCAAAGCAACTGAGGCTACCCCACATGACACAACATCAGAGCTTCTGTCTCAGTCAACCAAAATATAGGTTACCAAGGAGCAGAAAAAGGATCATAATGTTTCAACCGGGTAGAACACTCCAAGGGCAAAAGAAAAAGCTATTGTTCTAGTTGCCAAGAGTTCACCACAGGAACCAGAGAAGAAGAAGAAGAAAAATAAAGGAAAAGGGTCACTCACTCTAGATGAAGTCATTGTGATACCCGAGTGTGACCTGAGGACCCTTAGCCTAGAAGAGCTAAGAAAATAAGGGGAGTTGTGCAAAGAAAAGCATCACAGTCAAAGTTGAGACAAGAGAGAAAAAGAAAGGAGATATTAGAAAATGTCTAGGATATCTTACAACAAGTAGTACCTAAGATAAAAATTGATGAAGATACTCTGATTATGGACCAACTTTCTACTCTCACTAAAGGTATAAATGCCCCAAATGTCGATGCCGACAAGAGAATTGAAGAGAGGGCCGAGTCAAAGATACACAATAAAATTACAGAGAGAATAAGCCAGGAAGTGGCAATTAACAAGGTTAAGCTATCAGAGGTAATAACTGAAATTCAGTGTATTACTAAGTTAATTTGTCAAATCTTGTTTAAGCTATGCACTATGGAAACCTTCACTGCTAAGATCAAACAATTTGAAAATGAGATCAAAGCTAGTGCACAAGCTACTACAATTGAGCCACAAGCTATTTCAAATCATATATTGAGAGTTCATGAACTCAGGAGGTTGATAGTAGATCTCAAGAAACAAGAAGAGAGAATCAGTGATTAGGTCACTGAATTACAAACAGAGCTCCTACCCTACTTCAAAATTTTTGAGAAACATATTGTCAAAGCGGAGGAACTTGTTGCAACACCAAAAAAAATTTTGTTGGATAACATCTTTGACATGTATCCACAAGTCAGTCTTGAGCACCTTGCTCTCACTAACTTGAAAGAGGAATGGGAAAACCTCTTGGAATCATTGAAGAAAACCCATCAGCACATTTTTGACAATCTGTAAGTATAAATTTTTGTATTTGGCATTAATATCATAAAGGGGGATAATAATGTATATGCCAAATATGTAAATAAATGCACTAAGTATACTACACATTACCAAGAGCATGCACCAAGGGGGAGTATTTAAATTTTTTTGATATGTATATGTATATGGCAGAGATGTAAGTTTTGAGACATAAGGTCTGTATACATTAAGGTTTTGATACTAATGCCAAAGATGGAGATTGTTATCTCTATTGAGCATTAATGATTGTCATTAGTATCAAAGGAAGTCAAAGACATCAAGTGGTTACTTATATGAACCCAGTTAGTAACTGTAAGCATCACAAGCCAGTCGGTTAAGTCTTCATACCGAGCACCAGACAGTTTTACCAAGCATTAGGCACTGATACCGAGCAGTGGTAAACACTGAGCATCAGTGTAATTACCAAGTAGTATTTACACTATTTACCAAGGATCACAGGAAACGACATAGGAATCTAAAATGGCACATCTATCTATGCAAACGGTTACAACAGAATTAGAAAATGTTTTACCAAGATCAAGGATAATTTATTGTTGAGATATTCATTAAATACGATGAATATCTTATGTAATTGTTTGATCTAGGTTATTTTTGTACACCATAGATCTTAGGGTTTTCTCTAAGATATTGAAACCTAATTTTGTATAAGTAGCATAAAGCAGTATGCGATATATTTGTATTTTACATCATTTTTGATGTAAACTAATGTATGAGCGAAGAAGCACTTGAAGCATTAGCCAACCTTCAAGATTATCAGTTGACAGAGTAGAACAATATTAAGAGGAAATCATATTCAGTGGAATGATAGTAGGCTAACCGAGTAGTTCAGAGCAGAGATTTTCACAGTATAAGGTGATATATATTTAGTACTTTATTGATCTGTATCAAACAAGTTTAGTTGTCATTAGTAGATATTTACCTATTGCTTTCTAATCATTGTAATAAAGTTTTGGTAAAATCTCCTAACATAGTATACTTGATAGTCTTTTTGTAAATCTCTTAACAGAGTGCACACTCAAGTAGTGTTGCTAAAATCCTATCACTATGTAGATCTAGCTGATTTAATATGTTACTCCTAACAGGGTAAGATCACTAGAAGTGATCAAAACTTGTAGCCCTACTAGGCAAACCTTTTCTATCTGCAGTAGTGAATAATTTGTGTGTGTCATCCCCACTGCGGTTTTTACTTTCTAACAAGGGTTTCTGCATTACCAAAATACTTGTGTTATGGGACTATTATATTGTTGATTTCATGTTATTTACTTTTACAAGTTGAATGAATGAATGATACATGCATTTGATACAAGTTATTATGCAAGGTTACTACTATTTATAGTTTTAGATCTGAAAGGTTTATGAGCTAAATTTTTTATGGGCACTAATTCACCCCTCCCCTCTCAGTACCCTATCTCTGCTAATCCAACACAATTTGCACAAATGTCTCTTTACATTACCCATAGTAAGTCAAACCTTACCGTGCTAGCATGGTCATGTCCCCTTTGTATTTTCATGTGTTTCATCATATTATCTTGCTTTTAAATTTTATGAATACCTAATTTACTTGGGGGCTTGGTGCCTCCTAGTCTCCTCGACCTCAATAAACCTTTTTTTTTCTTGTGCTTCAATCTACTTTACTATGAGTGTGACGTAATATCATACTCCCTCCAAAGTTAGATGAAAATGTATCTTCCTAAATTATACTCACATACATTTGGATGTTCAATTAGGTCCTACTTTAGTAATGTTAGGCCTTTGTGTTTGTTCATATGCTTGATCCAGCCCCGATTCCACTTTCTATTGTACACATAAAATTACACTCAAATTTAATCCTAATTCCTTTATTTATTAAGTGGGTATTTTAATCTATTTAGTGTATTTATTATTATTACTTTATATCATTTAATAGTCAAATTATTTATATGATTCATTAAATTGATTTATATATTAATAAACTTATTTAATGAATTCCTAATCTACCTAGAAACATCCTACACCTAGTCTCTACCATATCATGAACTCCATTATTTACAACTCTTTCACCAATACCAATTGCACCCACATACCAAATATGGGACAAACATATTATTTATGTCCCTTCTTTTTATCCCTTATTCATACAAACATTGATATTTCATATAGGAAGGATATATAACTATTTCCCCTCTCATTTCTAGCATCTAGCTATTTCTCACAACTAGGGTAATTTAATATGTTCAAACTATTGTTTAATTTTTTATATTTAGGAATCATCCTTCAATCAATCCATTCTCCATAGCTTCTTGTGCATGGTTCTCTAGAGAAAAGGTTATTTAAACACAATAACCTAGTAGATATGAAAGAGATGGAGTGAGATTTTAACAATGTAATTGTTTTGTTTTAATTTTATATTATTTGCATTTTTGTTTATTAGCAATAACTTCATTGTCATGATGGAATAATTAGATCTCTTATCTTGTTCTCTATTTTCATTGTCATACATTTGGCACACCTAATAGAAAAACTATTATCACAATTTTATTTTCCCATTAATGGACTTAACTCTTCAAATTTGCAGGAAAACAATAAATTGTGTCAAATAGCTCAATTAACTATTATTCTATAGTTCCCATTATGTTTTTTGTACTGAGGCATTTCATTCAACTTTGGAATTTATTTTTTAACATGCTTGCAAAAATCAAATGAGAGTATTTAACATATCATACATTTATAGAATATGATAAGACTGCATTTGTTTGGGACATTTTGTCAATTAATTCATTTTTCATGTCTGTTCTTTTACTGTGATTCAACATTTCTTTGATGCAATTTTCAAAATATTAATTATCTATGTGGTATATGCTAGATACACTTTGTAGAATCTTCAAGAAGGCATTTCTAACTTAATAAATGAAAAAAACCACATTTCGTTACACTTATAGTCCCAAAGTGTAAGGGTGTGTACATCGATGTTATAGGTCTGCCACATCCATTTGCTTCAAATTTTCTAAAGTGTTTTGCAAGTAATTTATAGTTTTCCAAATTCTCAATCATTGAATGTTAGTTATTAAAAATGCTCTACCAAAATAGTTCATATTCATTATTTTGTATGCATTATACCAATACCCATTGATTCATTTCCAAAATCTTTTCAAAGGTTGACATTTTAATGGAAATAAAAAAATAATGATTTTATGTCTACAAATTGAATGTTTTGAAGCCTTTTTAAATTGATACAAGGGCATCTTTTGTAGAGAGATGTTGATGGGTGCAATTTAACAATTCCATTTTGTGTAAATCTTGTAGTAATGCAAACACAATGGGACTTCATTTCTTTGTGAGTCATTTTAATAAATAGCTCATTCCTTGCACATATTGCATTCTTTCAAATAGTTCATTTAGCTTATTTATGATTCCACATTGAAGGATTCAATCAAACAATTTGCAGTGCATCATGTATTGGAGTCATATTTCAAATCCATCTATCTATAAACCATTTCCAAACAATAATATCTAATACACATCCTCTTCAAATCATTTTATGAAAAAATTAACATGCCTTGTAGATGTTTTGATACATTATTTCTTTTGAGGCTTTCAATCAAGCAATTTACATCCCTTGTCTTTGTGGTTTTAATATTTTATGATACTATATGACGTGCATTACATGTATATGGTTTTTGCATAATATGATGTGCCTTCACTTTGGAGGTCATTTTTATTGGTATCTTAGTTTATGGATTGGATTGTGTAGAATTTTTTACCATCAACGTTTCAGATCATGCTACATGATCCATCATCAAGATGTTAGAGAGCAAGAGCAAGAGGAACATGAAATCCTAATGATGGATCTTGGTCTCTGACATCCCGATGATGGATCATGTAGTATGATCCGAAATGTTGATGGTAAAAAATTCTACAGAATCGAATCGAGAAACTAAGATACCATACGTATGGATTGTCGAAATCTAATAGATTTGGTCATTTTTATTGTCAGTATACATAACATGGGTGATTCCACATTTCTAATACCCATTTTAAAATAAACATTCCATTTTGTTCAATATTTCACTTTCTCATCATTCCAATGATATTGGTTTTCTTTCGGGTATTGAGTCAAATAGTTTACAAGATCTTTGCTTTCACATTTGAGAGGCTTCAAACTTTTTCTTAAAAGTTTTATAAGCCTTTTTGAAATAACTTTTTTTTTGTAAATTGAAATCATTGTATTCTAATTAAATTATTTGAGGTTGAAGATTTTGCACTAGAATTTGTTTCTTTTTTTAGCATTTTTGGTTAGTTTTAGTTAGTATTTTTAATCCTTCTTGTTAATATTGTTTGTGTTTCTTTCTTTTAGTGTGATTGTTTTTTATTTTATTTTTTGTATTTTTTCTGTGATTCTAGTGATTTTAATTTGTCATCATTAGCATTTTGTTAAAGTCTTGTAAATTAGTGTTTTTTTTAGTCTTGTTAATTAGTGTTGTATTAGTCTTGTTAGTTTGTGTAATTTACTTTGTTATTTTGTATTTATTGTATGTTTAATTTCAGTAGTAGCTTACTGGTTGAATTTTTTTGGTTTTTGGGACTAATTCTTGTGGACCAATAGGTTTTGAAGGGTATCCTTGCATGTCAAAGACTATGTTATGAAACTAATAATGTTGTTTGATGCAAGATGCATGTCTCAGATTTTATATTTTATATTTTTTTCTTAGATCACATTTTGTTTGGTGTCTAAAATGAACAAGTGTTTGATGTATCTAGTGCACTTGCATGCTTTTTGTTATGAGATCCCATGGTGTCATTGATGTATGTTCTCCCCTTGTTTCTCAACAGATCATGGGTGTAAGCAAACTGATAACATCTTATTTTTCTTTTTGTATAATTGGGTTTTCTCTTAGTGGAAAATTAGGTACTCACCTCAAGAGGAGGACCCAACATGGCATATTCAATTCAACCCGATATATAAATTAGCTAGATGTAAAAGATTCATTCTCTTGATATGTGAGGCATTACATTAGCTCGCTGCATGTGCAATATATTATACCTTTTGACAACAAGGGAAGCCTCCTTTGCTATTTTTGACAAAACAATGTGATATATTTTAGTGTAGGGGTGGGTAAGAATATATCCCCAAGTTACTCACTATAAGGCTCCCTTAAGTAGAGATAGAAATCCTCAACTTTGTATAAGTTTTTTTTAATCTCTTTTTAAGGGGAGGGATGATATCCCTTATTTGTTGGTTCTTGAAAATATGAAAAAGAAGGTCCACACCCAATCTAGGTTTGACAAGGCTTATTAAGTTGATAGAGATTTCAAGTTTTAGGTTGTGGTATCATAGTGAAGCGATTTTCTTATGTTAAAAAGTTTCTTCAAGTATTTTTAATTGTACAACACGAGTAGAAATTTAGACTTTGAGGAGCCTTTAAACATTAAAATTTACACTTACATTTTCCATCATACAAAAAAACATTATGTCTTAATGCTAGAAGTGTATTCTTGTACAATTTCATTTTTCAAAATAAGACAAACTTAAGGGAAACAATGGGATCACATACTATAAAAAAAAAAACCACCAAACATTGCTACAAGAGTAAAAACTTTCAACAATGAACAAGAGGAATGTTGGCTTATTTCTATTCAACGTCAGTATGTTACATTGTCTGCTATGATGTCACCTTCGGTGTATGGTGTAACTAACCACATGTTCAGTGGTTCTTGGTAACTATCATTACTATTTCTCCAATGGTATGTGATATATTGTTATTTATAACCTCTATTTTCATCAATAATAAACAATATAATTTTATGACTCCTCCAACATTTGGTATCAGAGCAATCACTTATCTATGTGCTTGTGTATTTTTGTTGGTTTCTCATGTTGAGGACTAGTGTAGATGGTGTGAGGCTTGGTGAAATGGAAGTGTTTGAAAAGACAATACATAAGGATTGTTGCGTAAGCATCCCTGCAGAGATTCTATCCACAATGTATATGAATTGCTTAACTGAAAAACTCGTAGAGTCATGGAAATTTATCAGGTGTTGGTATTACTTATATTAAATGTGTTAAGGTGACAAGACATGTTGTAGGCTTGCAGAGTGTGCATACAATATTAGCAGTGCATAGATGATGATCTATAGATTGAACTTGCAATTAGCATTTACTCCATCTCTATCTAGGGAAGGTCATGTCAAAAATTAATAAATTTCATTGAAGAGATCCTTAGTGCACTACATTATCTGCTTGCTAAAGAATTGAGGACAAAGTAATAACAAGTCTGACACCTTCCATGGAGAGTTAAGATAGGTGGTGAAGGTAGTTCCTGTGAAGTATGTGGCAAAGGTAGTCCCTTGTTCCTTGTTTTTTTGCATGTGCCTATGAGTTGGAGTTTCATTCTTGGCAAAGAATGTGGTTACTACAACTATTGTCTAAATTCTAAACTTTAGGGCTGCCATCTTCATGAACATTATACATGATGAAGGCTGTGGGATTATTTCCATCACCCACTTTTATATCAGTAACATTTTCACTTGGCTTTGGCTGATTAATTTGTTTTTTCCAACATTCACGAGCATAATGCCCAAATTTGTGACTTGATAATAACATTCAATATTACTCTTGTCTGAGATATGTTTCTTCTTATGATGTAGGAGCATCCTATGATTCTTGGAAATCCTATTTCAACCAAAAATATGTTTGTCTTTGAAGGTAGATTGTTTGTTTTGATCGTGGTTTTGTGGAGTTCTTGCTCGGTTTGGGAGAATGGTTGCTTAGTCTCTAAAGAATGCTTGATGACTGAAGGCATTGGTTCAATGGCACTCAGAAATAACTTTGTTTCTCGGTCATGCCTGATATGGTCGGTCGACTGGTGCTCAGTTATTTCTTCTATTGCTCGGCGTTCTTTCTTACCCATTGGATTGTTTAGATAGATTGGCTTGGCTGACTGGTGCATTTAATTTAGGTTGTGCTCCTCATGTTATGGATTGACCGTTAGACATGTGGGGACCTAGATCTAGCATGTTGCATTCTTCTATGTAGATTTGATGACTGTTTGGGGCCATCTTTGAGAGTTTATTTATTTTGTAAGGCTATGTGAGAGCCGACTAATGTTTTAGCATTTAATATTTGTTATAAGGGTTTATTCTTTCATCATCCGACTTGTGGCTGGGAATCCGTATTTGTAGGATGCTTGTGTAGTTATTTAGGGAGGAGATTGTGGGAAGGAAGGTTAGTAGCCTATGAGCTTAGGAGTAGGAAGATTGCTTGGAAGTTGGAGTACAAGTTTAGATCTTTCCTTGGTGCCTACCAGTGTGTTGTGTGTTACAGACTTGGGCTAGCTAAATGTTGATGTTAGGGAAAAGATTTAGATCCTATGAGATCTTGTAGATTGTTACTTTCTTTGTAATTGGATGTAATTGGGAAGGCCTTATAACCTAGCACATTGTATGTAATTGGCATTTTCATGAATATAGGCTTCTATTTTATTTGAGATCTTTTGTTGTTACTATGTATTTTTGTTTCTATTGGTCTGGCTACAAGGTTGGTCAATCCTTAATTGGATCCATTGAGCTTGACTACATTAAGTGGTATCAGAGTGAAGTTTGTTCCTATTTGAGAAAAGTCTATTCCTGTTGGAGCCGAGTGGATCTTGTGTATCTAGATCTTGATTTGAAGATGCCTCTAAGGAGAAATCAAGAGATCCCTGAAGAAGAGGAAGCTATTGGTGAATTTTGTCTTGATGATATTAGGGCTTTGTAGAAACAAGTGCAAGACCTACAAGAGGAATTAAGAAAGAATAAACCTATCTTGAAAGAGGATAGTGATGATGAATCTAAGGAAGATCATTTTGAAGAAGCTATAGAAGAAGCTAGAGATTCTGAGGAGAATCAAATTTTGAAAGCTATGTCTAAGATTGGGAAGAGACCTAAGATTGAAGTTTCTACATTTGCTGGAAGCCTTAGGCCAGAAGAATTGATTGGTTGGATCAATGAGATTGATGATAACTTTGAGTATGAAGAAATAGAAGATCTTGATAGGGTTAGATTTGCAAAGATTAAATTAAAAGGTGATGCAAATATTTGGTGGAGAGAAGTTTAGTTGGAAAGAGGTAGAAGAGGAAAAGATAAGATCACTAAGTGGAACTGAATGGTTGACAAGTCGAAGAAACAATTCATTCCGGTGGATTATGAATTGGACATGTTTAAGAAGATGGAAGCTTTGAAGTAGACTAACAAATCGGTATAGGAATATACCGAGGAGTTTTATAGAATCCTAATTAGGACTGGTCATTTTGAAGCTGATAAAGGGAAGGTTGCTAGGTATGTCTATGGTTTGAGAGCTAGTATTCAAGAAGAGTTACTTACTGTGTGGATGACAACAATTGGTGATGCTTATTAGATGTCATTAAAGATTGAAGAGAAGTTGAATAGGAAGTATGAAGGAAAATAGAACAATAGGAACTGAGGTGGTAAAACTGGTGAGATAGTTGTTGAGAGTAATGTGACAGAGAATCCTAAGTCTGATGTAGGATCTAGCAGTGGTCAAGTTACTAAGAATGCTAGACAAAGAGGAAGATGGAAGAATGAGTTCATTGGCACTTGTTATAACTATGGTGAAGCTGGTCATAGAAGTTGGTAGTGTCCTAAGAAAAGAGTTGCATTAGCTGATGAAGAAGACATTGAGAATGTTCTAGCGAAAGGTGAGACACTTATCACTATGAGATTAGCTGCATGTGTTCATGAACCAATGCAAAGAAGAAATTTGTTCAAAACCAGATGTAAGTGCAAGGATAAGGTATGGAATGTCATAGTTGATTGTGGCAGTTCTGAGAACTTTGTTTCAGATGAAATGGTTAGTAAATTGAATTTGGAAAGAAGGAAACATCCTAATCCTTATCAGATTAGTTGGATACAAGATGTTTCTAAGGTTAGATTTGAAGAACAATGCTTGGTTAAGTTTCAAATTGGATCTTACCATGATGAGATATTGTGTGATGTATTGCCCATGGATGCTTGTCATCTGTTGCTCGGTAGACCTTGGTAGTTTGATAGAAATGTTTTGTGTGATGGTCATGCTAATCCCTATGTGGTTAGGCATAATCTGATACCTTTATAGGAGATAGGGGTTAAGGGATGTGGAGTTATCAGGAGTTGTCCTTATAACAAACCTTAGGAGCAAAAGGTTGATGGATCTATTCCAGTTAAGTCTAGTTTGAAGGAGAAGGAGAATGATGTCTCTAAAGAGTTTTTTGAGATTAAGAAATAGATGGTTTTGTTGGCAGAGATGGTTCAGTAGATGGTTACATTTATGACATAGAGAGATGCAGATGATACTGAGTTGATTGAAGAGTCTAGAGAGGATGAACCTTACCGAGGAATTGAGGTGATCAGTAGTAGTCAGAGTCAGTTGCTATCAGTTGCTAAATGAAGGGATAAGCACATCAGAAGATAGAAGGAATTTCTACATGAGATAGTGAATAAAGTGAATACTACTTGGGATGAAGGACTAGAAGAGATGTGGGTGAAGAATAGATTCAACATACCTGTTCTAATTCCCTTGAGGCATTCTTGATTTCCTTATAAGAAAATCTTTCTTACCTAGGATTTCTGATGTAGGAGCATCCTAGGATTCTTGGCAATCCTGTATCAACCAAAAATATGTTTGTCTTTGAAGTTAGATTGTTAGTTTTGATAGTGGTTTGGTGGAGTTCTTGCTCAGTTTGGGAGACTAGTTGCTTGATTTATGTGGTTATAGGGGTGCTCTATCTTTGAAGAATGCTCAGTAACTGAAGGTGTTGGTTCATTGGAACTCGACAATAACTATGTTCCTTGGTCATGCTTGGCATGGTCAGTCAACTAGTGCTTGGTTATTTCTACTGTTTCCCAGTGTTCTTTCTTACTGACTAGATTGTTTGGATAGATCGGCTTGGCCTACTGGTGCATTTAATTTGGGTCATGCTCCTTGTGTTATGGATTGATCGTTGGACATGTGGGGACCTAGATCTGGCATGTTGCATCCTTCTATGTGGATCTGATGACCATTTGGACCATCTTTTAGAGTTTATTTATTTTGTAAGGCTATGTGAGAGCTGACTAATGTTTTAGCAGTTAATATTTATTATAAGGGTTTATTGTTTCATCAGCTGACTTGTGGTTGGGAATCAATATTTATAGGATGCTTGGGTAGTTGTTTAGGGGGGAGATTGTGAGAAGGAAGGTTAGTAGCCTGCGAGCTTAGTTGCAGGAAGATTTCTTGGAAGTTGGAGTACAAGTTTAGATCTTTCCTAGTTGCCTACCAATGTGTTGTGTGTTATAGACCTAGGCTAGATGAATGCTGATGTTGGGGAAAAGATTTGGATCCTATGAGATCTTGTAGATTGTTACTTGCTTTGTAATTGGCAATAACTGGGAAGGCCTTACAGCTTGACACATTGCATGTAATTGGTGTTTTCATGAATATAGGCTTCTATTTTATTGTAGATCAATTGTTGTTACTATGTATTTTCGCTACATATTGGTTTTAGCTGCAAGGTCAGTCAGTCCTTAATTGGATCCATCGAGCTTGACTACATTAGCTTACCTCCTCTAGAATTATTTTGAGAGATTCTAGCTCCCTCATTTGTGGCTGCTAGTTCTGAGATTTCTCCTACATCTTTTTGTTGTCCGGAGTTACCATGACCTCTACCTCTCGAACCTCTTCTAGAGTTGTTTCTCCCTCTTCCCTTACCTCTTGCATTAGCTTGAGCTCTGAAAGCTTGCTCTTGAGAAGAATTTGCTGACCTATTAATGTGATGCTCATGGATTTGGAAAGAACCCATTAACTCATTAATAGTCATTAGTTTAAGATCCTTTGCCTCGTCAATGACAATTACTAGATTATCAAATTTTGAGGCTAGACTTATCAAATTTTTTTTTACTATTCTTTGCTTCTCCATGGTTTCTCCATTGGTTCCCAACTGGTTTATCAAACCAGAGATTCTTGAGTTGAAATCTAAAATCGACTCATTCTCCTTCATGAGGAGAGTCTCAAACTCTCTTCGAATCATTTAGAGCTTCACTAAGTAAATTTTTTCAGTCCCTTTAAAACTTGTGTGTAGAATATCTCAAGCTTGTTTGGAATAGTTAGTTGTTGCTATTCTGGGAAAGATTGCCTCTATCAATGCAGTTTATATCAAGATCAAAGCTTTTTCATCTTTCCTGCTTGACTCCTTCAACTAGGTCTTTTGATTGTTTGTGAGCCCAGGAAACTAAACTGGGTCAGTCACATCCATAAATCCATTGACCACAAGCTCCCACAAGTCATTTTCTGTCATAGCAATCCTTATCTTCTTTGCCCAAACATCATAATTTTGTCCATTGAAGGATGGTGGCTACTGCCAACTCTTTCCTACATCTCCAGCCATGTCTCCTGTGCAAGATAAAAAAATACTTAGAAAAAAAAAATGGCCAAACTCACAAGGATTGAGGGCCAATCAGCTCTGATACCATCTAAAGAATATAGAAGAAGACTATATTGTTGAAATACACAGGAAGAATTCTCTATTCTAGCAATGAACAAAAAAAATAATCCCCAAAATAGGGTAGACAGAAGAGCTAGAGAAATATGCAAGAAACTTCTTGCTTCTATTCAAACTAAAAACACTTCTTCAATAAAAATAAACTTACAACTATTGGAGCTTCATACAAACATCTATGAGCTTCTCAAAGCTCTTACAAGATTATCTAAAGCAATCACTAGTTAACAGAATAATCCTTTACAACTGTTATTGCAAAAATTCTCTGATAAAAAGAAAGTATTACAAAACATAAATATCTTTGCTGCTGCATACAAAGAGAAATTACATTCATGCTGTAGAAGAATAAAGGTATTCATTCCTTTATATAAAAATTGTTGTCCAAAAGAAGAGAGAAGAAGTCCAAGGAAGAAATCAGATTTCCCCAAATCTGATTTGAACTTATCTCCCAAAGTCCACACAAAAATATTAGAGAAAAAACATTATCAATTTGAAAGTCAAATATGGAGGCTTCTAGAAAATCAAATTTATAATAAAAATCCAACACTCCCCCATTGTTTTGAGTCAACAAACAAGATCATGCTTTATCCAAACTAACTACACCTAGATTTCTCCTTAGGCACTCAAAACTTTCAATGCGCAATGGCTTGGTGAAAATGTCTACTAGCTGCTGCTCTAACCTGCAAAACTCCATTTTTATGTCACCATTCTCAACTAATTCTCTAATAAAATGATATCGGATTTCAATGTGCTTGCTTCTTCCATGAACCACTGGATTCTTCAACAAAGCTATTGAGGAAATATTGTCACAAAATATTGTGATTCCATCCTCTTGTTCTTTCTTCAAATCTGCCAAGATTCTTCTCATCCAAATAACTTGACATGCTGCTACATTTGCTGCTATATATTCAACCTCTACTGTAGTTTGAGAAATTATGGGTTGCTTCTTAGAAGCCCATGAGATTACACCTGAACTCAAGGGAAAGACATTTTTGAAAATGCTCTTCCTATCATCCAAACTCCCTGCCCATTCACTATCTGTATAGCCAAAAAGACTAAAAACATTTGTCACAGTATACAAAATACCATACCCCTTGGTGCCTTTCACATACCTTAGGATTGTCTTTCCCTCTTTCCAATGGGAGTCCTTTGGAGTTTCCATAAATCTAGAAATCAAACTTACTGCATGCATAATGTCTGACCTATTAGCTATTAAATACATCAAACTTCTAACTAAACATTTATATAAAGTTGGATCCACATTGCTGCTGCAATCTTACTTTCTTAACTTTAAACCTATGGAAGTTGGTGTTGGAGTAGGCTTGCTATTTTGCATTTTAAATCTCTCGGAGATCTGGTTTGCATATATTTATTGAGAGATAAAAATACCATCATGCATTTGTTTTACTTATATGCCTAGAAAATATCTCAAGAGACCTAAGTCTAACATTTCAAACTCAATTTTCATGGCCTCTTTAAAATCAACAATGAGGAAATTATTATCCCCAATAAAGATTAAATCATCAACATACAAGAAAAAATTTAAAATATTACCATTAGTTGCCTTGATGTAAAGAGTGGTCTCACCATCACTTTTGCAAAAGCCATTGCTTATCAAATATGAGTCAATTCTACTATACCATGCCCGTGGAGTTTGCTTAAGCTCATAAAGAGCCTTCTTCGGCCTATACACTTTAATTTCATGGCCTGGAACTTCATAACTAGGTGACTGATCCACATAAACCTCTTCTTTCAATACTCCATTCAAGAAGGCGGACTTCACATCAATTTAATTTACCTTCCATTTGTACTGGGCTGCAATTGCTATGACAACACGCATGGTTTCCATTCTAGCAATAGGGGCATAGGTCTCATCATAATCTCTACCAAACTATTGTTTGTACCCCTTGACCACCAATCGAGCCTTATGCCTATCTATTTTTCCTTCAGCATTGCTCTTGGTCTTGTAAACCCATTTAACTCCAACAATTTTCTTGTTTGGAGGTAAATTAGTGAGCTCCCAAGTTTCATTTCTTTTTATTGCATCCATTTCCTCATCCACGGCCTTAGATTTTCATACCTTTCATCTTGGTATATCTCCCTTAGACTCTTAGTCTTTCTTGGCACTAGGGAGGCAAGAGTGGGATCATAATTCTCATTATTTCTGGTGCTACTCTCTGTGGGGCCAATTTGCAGCCTTTTTATGCCTTCTATATATGTTGTTACATCATTTTGATGATCATTAAATTAACCATCTTCAACAATAATAGGCACTTTACTTGAAGTGCTTGAAGATGTGTCCACCGAGCCATCTCATGACTCATTTTCAATAAACTCCATGTCTCTTGAAGTGATCATCTTTTTACTAACTGGATCATAAAATCTGTATGCTTTCAATTCTGGACTATAACCAGTAAAAACACACTTCACACCCTTGGCATCCAACTTTTTCCTTTGCTCCTTTTGTACATGTGCATATGCTACACACCCAAACACTCAAGTGTTCAACCGTCCATCTATGCTTTTTGCATGCTTCCAATGGAATCTTGTCACAAACTACTTTTGTAGGACTTCTATTTATCAAATAGACTGTTGTTGCTATAGCTTCACCCCAATATTCAATTGGGAGTCCTTTTTCTTTCATCATGCTTCTTACCATCTCAACGATGGTTCTATTTTTTCTTTTAGCCACTCCATTTTGTTGCAGAGTATAACTAGCTATTAGCTCCTTCTTTATGCCATTCTGCCTGCAAAATTCTACAAAAATATTGGAGGTATATTCCCCCCCCTATCTAACCTTAGAACTTTCAGATTTTATCCATGTTCATTTTTAGCCTGGGCTTCAAATTCTGAAAACTTATCAAAAGCTTCAAATTTATTTTTCATAAAGTAGACCCAAGTTCTATGACTGAAATCATCTATGAAAGTCATAAAATAAGTACTCCCCCCAATGGAAGTGATTTGCATAGGGCCAACTAAATTAGTATACACCAATTCTAATGGTTCTCTTTCCCTTCTAGAGCTTCCAAAATTAAAGGCCAGCCTATGTTTCTTACCCAAAATACAAGCCTCACACTTGCTACTGAACTCTTTAATACATGGAAAATCATCTACCATTCTTTTCTTGGATAATAAATTTAAACAAGCATAGCCAAGATGTCCATACCTTAAATGTCATAGCTTGGAGGGGTCTTCAATCATGCTCTTGAAGGTTGATTGTTGTACTGTTGTACATTCTTTCTTGGGAGGTGCAGTTGTGATTGTGAAGAGAAACACATCTCTACCTTCAATGGAAACATTCTATTCTTTGTCATTTGAATTGCTACAACAATTTTCTTACTCCCATCCTTCTCATAAATGACACATTGGTCATTCTCCATCAACACTTTATAACCATTTTGAGTGAGCTACTCAACACTCATCAAATTTTGCTTTATTCTTGGGGCAAAGTAAACATTCTAAATTTCTTGTTTCTCACCTTGCTTGGTGCGGATCATAATAGATCCTTTTCCCATGACTGAAACAATTGCATTTCTCCCCATTCTAATTTTAGACTTTATATTCTTATCAATGAAAGAAAAAATAATTTCATTACCACTCATGTGGTTACTACAACCACTGTCTAAATACCAGACTTCAGGGTTGCCTTCTTCACCAACATTACACATGATGAAGGTTGTGGGATTATTTCCACCACACACTTTCATATCAACAACATTTGCACTTGGCTTTAGCTGATTACTTTGTTTTTTCCAGCATTCACTAGCATAATTCCCAAATTTATGACAATAATAACATTCAATATTACTCTTCTCTAAGCTATATTTCTTCTTACCTCCTCTGGAATTATTCTAAGAGCTGCTAGCTCCCTCATTTGTGGCTGCTCGTTCTGAGCTTTCTCCTCCAACATTTTGTTGTCTAGAGTTACCATGACCTCTACCTCTTGAACCTCTTCCAGAGTTGTTTCTCCCTCTTCCCTTGCCTCTTGCATTGGCTTGAGCTCTGAAAGCTTGCTCTTGAGAAGAATTTTCTGACCTATTAATGTGATGCTCATGGGTTTGGAAAGAACCCATTAACTCATCAATAGTCATTAGTGAAAAATCCTTTGCCTCTTCAATGAAAATTACTAGATTATCAAATTTTGAGGGCAGACTTCTCAAAAAAAAATTTACTATTCTTTTCTCCTCCATGATTTCTCCATTGGTTCTCAACTAGTTTATCAAACCAAGGAGTCTTGAGCTGAAATCTGAAATGGACTCATTGTCCTTCATGGGGAGAGTTTCAAACTCTCTTCGAAGCATTTGGAGCTTCACTAAATGAACTTTTTCAGTCCCTTTAAAAGTTGTGTGTAGAATATCCCAAGCTTCTTTGGAATAATTAGCTGTTGCTATTCTAGGAAAGATTGTCTTTGTCAAGGTAGTTTCTATCATGCTCAAATCTTTTGCATCTTTCCTCCTTGACTCCTTCAACTGGGTCTTTTGATTGTTTGTGAGGCCAGCAAACTAAGCTGGGTCAGTCACATCTGTAAATCCATTTACCAAAAGCTCCCACAAGTCATTTGTTGTCATAGCATTTCTCATCTTCTTTGCCCAAATATCATAGTTTTATCCATTGAAGGACAGTGGTTGTTACCAACTCTATCCTACATCTCCAGCCATGTCTCATGTGCAAGATTAAAAAATATCCAGAAAAAACAAATGCCCAAACTCACAAAGATTGAGGGCCAATCAGCTCTGATACAATGTAAAGAATATAGAAGAAGACTATATTCTGGAAATACATAGGAAGAATGCTCTGTTCTAGCAATGAACAAAAATCAAAATCCCCAAAACAGGGTAGACACAAGAGTTGGAGAAATATGCAAGAAACTTCTTGCTTCTATTCAAACTAAAAACACTTCTCCAATAAAAATAAACTTACAACTACTGGAGCTTCATACAAACATCTACGAGCTTCACAAAGCTCTTACAAGATTATCTAAAGCAATCACTACTTAACATAATAATCCTTTACAACTGTTGTTGCAAAACTTCTCTAATAAAAATAGAGTATTACAAAAACTAAATATCTCTGTTGCTGCATACAAAGAGAAATTACATTCATTGCCTACAATATTCCTCTTAGACCTAGAGTTTCCTTAGTAATCATATGAAACCTTTACATTGACCTTAACAATTATTTAAAGTCTACTTGCACATCCTATCTCAGTTTTATATTACATCGGACATCCGCTAGTGGTTTTTGTTTATTTTATTATAGCTATGGTCGGAATCCACAAGGCATCCTAGATATCACAAAGGTTGTGATTATTTATATTATTATGAGATGATATATTTATATTATAATATAATTATATTGTATAATTACATTGTACTATTTTTCTGAATGAGACCGCCTATCTCATTATAAATAAATAGGAGGTGCAATTTCACCAAGGGACATGAATCTTATATATTAATATAATTCTATATTAAATAATTTTAATAATATAATGTAATATCAATAATAGTGTTACCTTTAAGGTATTGTATTATAATATAATATAATATAATAATTATTATATAATGATATAATATAATAATTATACAATGTAATTATATAATACAATTATATTCTAATATAATTATATCATCTCATAATAATATAAAAAATCACAACCTGTGTGGTATCTAGGTTTTCTTGAGGATTCCAACCACAACTACCATAAAATCAACATTCCCTCTTAGCTAGGGAGGAGTCCATTTAGGTTGTGTCACAATGACTATCCTTAAGTAGGTAAATTAAATAGATTCTTTAATAATGGAGAGCTATTGGATAAGTCATAATAAAATAAATAAATAATTAATTAATTAATTAATTTGTGTCTCAAATAATACTTTGTATTATTTGAGACATCATTGTGAATCAGATATCTAAGCCTCTTGAATCTAACTTCAACACTCCCTGTTTAGCTAGGGATGCTTTCATACAAGTTTAAATCATAACAATAAACATCAGAATGATTTTAATTATCTCCATATAATAAGTTCTCAGATATCACCTCATGTGATATTGAACATTACTGCATGGTATGTTCTCAGCTATCACCTCATGTGATATTGAACATTACTCCATGGTTTGTTCTCAGATATCACCTCATGTGATATTGAACATTATGGTCTTGGATATCACTTCATGTGATATTGAAAATTAGATATTATGACATGTTCTTTGGATATCCCCTTATGTGATATTGAACATTAGAAATATATCATTATGGTATATTCCATAATTATCTCATCATGTGATATTGAACATCAAATATCCATCATTATTGCATGTTCCTTGGATACCACCTAATAGTACATTGAACATTAGATATCTATCATCATGTTCTTCGGATACCACCTTAAGTGATATAGAACATAAATATCTACCATTATGTTATGTTCTTCAGATACCACCTTAAGTGATATTAAACATTGAATATCTACCATTATGTTATATTATTTGGATACCACCTCAAGTGATATTTAACATTAGATATCTATCATCATGTTATAATCTTCAGATACCACCTCAAGTAATATTGAACATTTATGTCATGTTCTCTAGATATCACCTCATGTGATATTGAACATAAGACATCTAACATAATGGATTTCAATGAATCTACATAAGTAATGTAAATTACTTTATGATACATCAACCTTCATTGTGAGATCATCACCTCACAATGAAGATTATATTTCTTATGTAGAGTGTCACCTAAACTATGTCAATATGGCTTCTCCAGTGTACAAGTGTCTTATCATTGTGAGAATGTCACCTCACAAGGATGTTCATATCATAGGTAAAAGAAAAATTATCATAAATTCTCTCACATGGTGTTGTCATGGCATCACACACATGAAATTCACCGTGAACCATATCAAAGGGTGGAACAAGGGATTTCACCTCAAACTTCTCTCTCACAAAGAAGAATGAATTGCAAGGGATTGCATCTCAAACTTCACTCTCATGGAGAAGAAAGTATTAAGAAGATATCAAGATTTTGACCTCCTCGTCCAAGGTTTCTTCTGATGGACTCCCTCCGAATCTAATATAAACCTTCTGATATCCTCGTCCAATGTTTCCTTTGATATTATTTAAAAGAAAATTATGAACATTGGTCGTGAGGCATCAATGGGGAGACAATGGCTCCTCATTCACATATTTCAACTGTTAAGGAGTGATATAGTCATTAGAGTCTTAGACTTTTATAGTGATACATTCTTTGTTTTTGCATGAACATAGGGCTGGATTCTGCATCACCCTCGGTGAATCCCAAGTTCACCAAGTAACCATATAAGAATATCATGAACTAAGTGTCCATATAAAGGTCTTCCATCCATGGGACTCCATCTCATAAAATATAGTCCTCTGACTGATCACTAAAGATGCCATATTGACATAGTTTACTTCCTATAAATCAATATGAAAAAGATGCTCATGTGTTAATTGAATAAGATCCACTAGTGTCTTTGTCTGAAGCTCGGGTTCTTGTATCAACCTCTTGATCTCCTTGTCCATGATTGCCTCTAATGGATGCCAAACTCTCTCTAAATTTGATATCAAATTTCTACCCTCCTTGGATGTCAACTAAAATAGACCCTCTAGCTACTCTCTCACACGGAAGCATGCCCTTCTCATATGGAAGATATTTTTCCCTAGGAGACTTTCATCATATGAAATGATCCATATACAACTGAAAGTGTAAGATCCAAGACCACCTTGGACCTATAATCATAAAATCGAATTCTACACTAGATAGAATATGACCATCCTAAGATTAGAATAAAAATCCCCTTGCGGTCTGCTCCCTCTCACTTGGAGAGCCCTCTTCTCTCAATAATCACAGATGCTACCTTCACTTGCTTATTTATGAAAGGGCACCTCTTGCTGGTTTATAATTAGATAGGTGTTCTCATTCAGTGACAAAGTAAAATAGAATTAAATGATGGAATCAGAAATTTCAACATGGTATCAGAGAGGGTTCCCTACCAGCTTGTGAAGTATTATGAATAGCGAAAATGTAGGAAGAAACCAACACTGAATTGGAACCTTCACAGAAGGATTTGTAAGGCATGGGAGTTTCTCGAGATTAGATTTCTCTATTTATCATGTCTACCACAAGGCAAACAAGGCGGCATACTTACAAGCCAATGTTGCAGAAGTGTTGGTTTGGAAGACGTCATAGATACTAGTTCTAATCAATGGGATGGTTTGAAGGAAACTTTGGCTGAGGAAGGTGCACGGTGACAGCGAAAGCAGAGTTGGGGATGACTGGTCCTGCAAGATGACTAGCTTTAAAGTGTCCTCAATTCCTTGGGTTGGCGCTTGGGAGGGAAGTCTTTGCAGCTTTTGGAGATCTGCCAGTGTTATTTATAAACATCGGAGGAGACGTGAGAGAAATATGGAAAGGACATAGGAGAAAATCAAAGATAACAATGCAGATGCAATTTCCATGTTTTGAATTCATTCGTAAAATTCATGAAACTAGAACAATATTGGTTCACAGAATCCCTGAATATTGACAAATGTACTAAACAGGATTATATCGATCGATGCTAAGGATTTTAACATAATTTTTTTTACCAAAGATGGCACAAGAACAGTTTCTCAACTATCCACTAGCCCACACAAATAGGGAATAGTCTGTAACAAAAGGAAAGGAAGTTATTCGCATGGTCGAGTTAGAGCACCATCACGATCGAATCATGGGGATTGATGGTTATGCGTCAACGATATAGATATTTGGACGGAACGGGTAGAGTATACTATCTTGACAGAGGATGAATCAATTGTAGAAATAAATATTTCAATGGAAGTAACTATGCTCCTAGGTCAACCTTCCGTGAATGATTCTAAGACAACATATCCATGTATATCAATATTTTTCCTTATTACCTACTAAACGAATAGTAGACATACAAAAATAATCGGCAAACCTGCATACAACAGAAGTGAAGACAGAACATAATAGATAACATCAAATGACAGGTGTGCGGATATGAGTAGACCATCACCTGTATCTGCGAATATATATGCATGACATCACTCACTATTTAACGAAGCGACACCAGTGGAGGTTTGAGATTCAAATACAGATAATTTTCTCCTATAGAGATCGTTGATTCTCCTTAGCACTTAAATTAGACCACTTGTCCATGATATCGGTTTCAACGAGCACATGAAACTTCTTGTATTTGACTGAAACAACAACCAGTGGTCACCTGCATTTGACTAGTTGGGAGTGACGTCTGTGATACTGTGATTACAAATATTCATGGGATTGGCAATTCTGGCATCTAATGTAATTTTGTAAATCCATCTGTAACTATATACATCCCGATAACAATTAATATCTCATGTTGAAAAGTGTGGTCGGCTTTCTTACTATTGTAGCATTATGATTTATAAGTTACGATATAGTGTTATATTGCAGTAACATCAAACCAAGAAAGTGGGGCAGTGATAACCATCGATTGTCTCTGCATTGACACCTTAATATTGCTCAGCCAGTGGTGTTAGAAAAGATCAGATCTGTAGCGGATATATTTCTCGCTGGTTATTTATAGTTACCAGCACAACCATTGTTATAGCAAGCATCTGTATTCAGAGATCTAAGACAAGGGCTCATTATAATTGACTTTGGTGGCGCTTGATTATATCTAGCCTGAGCTAGAAAAAGGGGGTTGAGTTTCTCTATCAGCGCATTGAATTTGGAGGTGGATTCGATGTCAATCACAGGAAGATTGTCTATTGTATTTCATCTTTCCTTCAACGTGTTCATAACAGCATATTGTGGATCACGCCGGTCGTTACACTATTGTGCAAGTGATTGGTGATTCGTAACTTCAAGGCATCATTATTGTAGGAGCATTGAAACACCATCCAAAGGCGATATTTAGAACCAGCATGTGTTAAGGTGTTTCTCTCCTTTGGAGGTCCTACGTGAACCATTCTAGCACAATATCTTTCATTGTCATTTTAGAGTGACATTCTTGAAACCAACTGAACAGTGATTGATTATAGAGAGAGTCGAGCCTATCTCAAGAATACTAAAACATCATCTCACAAAATTTTACTTAATGTCTAATATGTGATACTTTGTCATAAATTACATTAGTGAAGCGAATAAGAATGTGAATAATTTCATTATAAAATCAAAATAAAATTTATGCACTATCACCACATGTGGAGGCACGGTTTCCTTTCGTGGTCCAAATTCTAAACCCATTACACCAGCTTCACAATACAACCTTATACAACACTAAAGGAAGGCACCTACACAAATTTCCAATCTTGAGATTTTATGCTTCTCTCCAAAAAATAAGGCCATCCTTTATAAAGTGATTTGTAATACTACTCTAGCTATTGATCTGAACATTGATCAATTCGAAGAAATGGTGGAACATATCATCTCTCCTCATATGCTCACATTAAAAGAAATAATGTTTAATCTATGCAATAATCCCATAATGCACCTCTGAAAATTGAAGCTTTCATTCAAAAAATTAAGATCGAGGGAGTTTTGATAGATTAAGGAGAGGGTCTCAATATTCAAGTGCTTTAAATATATCATATAAGAAAGGATTTTTAGATAATGAAGTAGATTCCTAAAACAAAATCATCCAAAATTCTTATGATGAAGAATAACATTCATTTAAATGATGAGTTACATTACCTTTCAGAGTAGGACTTATGGTGAAGGATGTGATGTTCCATGTCTTAGACATACCTTTAACCTATAATATACTATTTAGAAGATCATGGATTCATCTAGTGCAATCCATATCCTCTACATATCATCAATGCATCAAGTTCTCACACAATGGTACTGAAATAACCATAAAAAGAGATCCAAATCCTTAAATGTCATGCAATAATTATAATTTGAAGTTTGAATCAACAATCATAACTAATCATGAGGTACCTCCTTTCCAAGTATATGTTGATTCTAAATCACTAAAAGCATCCACTTCTAAATCAAGTGAAACTAAGGTAAAAATAAAAGTGAAAGAACAAGGAATGGAAGTGTATTCTATGAATCATGGACTTTGTATTGGAATGTTACCTTTATCTCCTTGGTCTTATGGTAAATGAAAAATAATAAAAACCACATAAAATACCAATACTATGGTCTAGACAAATCAACTATTTTTATAAAATGAGAAGCACTCTATAATGAAACATAAGAAGATCTCTTGGGTTTTCTATATAAAGACAAGGATACAAAAAATGAGCAACCAAAAAAACCAAAGGCTCAGATACTAGTTGAACACTATGAAAGAAGAATTCAAATAATATAATGGTATATATGATGGTCATATAACTATTATAACTTCCAAAAACAAGGCATACATGAACCTATACAACCTAATGGAAGATGTATTGTTCGTGGATTATGTTAAGTTATGTGGAAAGGTAAGACCTTGAGTACTAAGGAAAATTCAAATGAGGTAGGGAGGTCCTCTAATGTGACGCAAACTAAAGAGGAAGGTATCATTGATGACCTTTACTATTTTATTTACATTCATGAATATGAGAACTATATAACCTTGAACCAATCTCTAACCTTGAGTCTGTTATAAATTTTCATAATGGTGCTATAATAATTTTTTTTGGAACTATATTAAATTTTCAGATTGAAGCTATATTCTAGATAATAATTGGATACCTTACAAAATGATGAGGCTGTAGTAAATTTTATTGGACCAAAAATTCATACACCCCTCAGTGAAAATAGAGTTTGATTTGATATTAAACTTAATAATTCGGCTTACGTTGGAGAGGGTTCAACTCCTTTTATATTTAAAACTATAGAAAATATAAGTTAGTCTTTTAGTGAAAGTTTCTCCATGGTACTATTAGACTAAAAATAAATAAACATAAAAGGATGTATCCAAAGGTGACAAGATTTTTGAGGTGCCTGAGGATGGAAGGGTTGGCACACTTTCCCATCTATATTATCTTGAAAAATCATCCATATTGGTGGAGAGAATAGTGGTAGAAAATATTGGAACAAAGTAAAAGACCAAAATTATACATCTATTTTAGTCATTGACATTTGAAGAAATTGAGACATTTATACAAATTTTCAAGGAATGAAAAGTCAATTTCTGTTGGTCATATAAACATATGCTAATATTTGAACTTTAATTGGTTATGCATCACTTATCTTTACTATTGCGGGGGAAAATTGTAAAACTTAAATTGAGAGAAACGCACCCAAAGGTGGAACTATTGGTAAAGGAAGAGTTAAACAAGCTTTTAGATCTATAAGACCTATTGATTATGTAGAACTGATTTCCTATGTATTACTAGTGGAAAACAAAAATGGGTGTGTTTGTGTTTGTACAAATTTTAGAGATATTAATAATTTTTTCCTTAAATGTGACTTCCCACATTAAAACACTGATATAATTATGGATTTAATCATAGGAAATGAGATATTTCCCTTATGAATGGTTTTTAAAGTTATAACCAGATCAAAATTTCTCTTGAATATCAAGTCAAGACGACATTCACTTTTCCTTGGGGAAATTTCTATATGGGTGTCATACTCATTGGTTTAAAAAATGTAGGATCCACCTACAAATAAGCTATGACTACTATTTTTCATTATATGATATACACCTTCCTAGAAGAATATTTGAGTGATTCACAATGAAAATATTACATGTATGAGCTCGACATTTGGAAATAATGGACAAAATATTCAAACGACTAAAAGAATACAAAGTATGCTTAAATGGAAAAAAAGTCTTTGGAGTAACCATTGGGAATCTCCCAAGATACATTATTTATAGTAAAGGAATTGAAGTTGACCCTACCAAAGTTAAAGCTATATTAGAAATGTCACCACTAATTAATATTAGTTAGCCAAGATTATTTCAAGAGAAAATAAAATAAAGTTCACTTTTATACTTATATTTGGGTTTGACTTGATCAATAAGGTTGAAAAAATTGTGGTCCTCATGAAATTTTCTTTAATTTTATATTTGTGGATTCACTTGAGTCAATAATATTGGTTGGAGAAGGTAGGGAATGGATAGGTTCAATTATAATAGTAGATCGGGAAAGAAAAGGATTATTAAAGATTTGCGTGATTGGGTTGGGAGGGGAAATAGATTTTTTCCTTGAGTACTAACACCCTTGATAGTTATTTTATTGTAATCAATGAGATCTTGTCCAAGATGTTTCAAACTATAAAATTTCTCAATATAATGGAGGAGATGATTATGGTATTAGAAAAAGTCTTTACAATCATAGGATTAAGGAAAAGGTTTGGATAGGTCAATTTTCTTGATTGAAGGAAGTGTGAATACAATATCATTAATAACTTTCAACATCATGTTATGAAAATATTTAGGAAGATGTGTAAAATTATGATATAGTTTAAAAATGGATGACATAGGAACCACACTTGAATTTGTAGCTACCACTTGAACATTAAAAAATTATTTAATGAATATGTTAATCTTGATGAAGTATTCAAGCTTAGGATTTTTTTAATTTTTGTGAGGTGGCATCACTTGTATCAAATTGAGTCATTGGAGTGGATGTATGAAACCATTTCACTTGAAGTTGATAATTATGAATCACTACGCACAATTGGGTAAAGGTAGTACACTTAGAAAATATTATCTTATCTTTAATATCATTCTGCAAATTAGAAAGTGAAATATTTTAACATTGATATTACACATATAGGATAAGAAATTTGATGATATAAATATTTGAATCTAACAATAAAATTCATCTTTTTTTTCCTTAACACAATTATTACAATGAATCAAATTAGTTAAAAATATTTGAGGACCATTATTTTTTTCAAACTTGTTGGCATAATTGATGCTAACTAATTATGTGATGGCAAGTGATTTATGGAGTTGTCATGCTATAGATTTGATTGCATGATGATCAATTATTGAGTTGTCATTGATGTCAAGTATTGACCTAGTATTGCTAGTATGTTGATGAGTATAAGGTTAATGATTAATGTTGTGCAGTAAGTTTCAGTTGTAGTTGTTCTTATGGGAGACTCACAGATGTCTCAGAATATAAAATACATGATCACTAATTTGAGATTGACCAGTAAGAAAGTTATGATTAGATGAATTATAATAGTACAACTACTAGAATAATCAATGACATGCGATAGCTGATTTGATTAGTTTGTCAAATATTTTTTGGGTCTTGTAATGCAGTTACAAGATATGGTTTCTAATATCTATTGGATGCTATGGTTGTAGTCACAATTTTTTTGGATGACTAGAGTGAAGCTTAGATGACTAGTGAGCAAAGTCAGAACTGTTAACAAGTTGAAGTATTTATATTGTTGTGAGATAGTTGTTAAACCTTTGATTGGTGATCGATGATGTTGTTGTAGTGATTTCAATTAAGTCAGTCATGATATGGTTACATGTATTAAATATTGGAGGTAATGATCTGACATCACATTGTTCAAGGCTAGCGTGTGGAGAAGATTCTAGATGAAGGTTATGTATGGTTGAAACTTGTTTGACCCCTGGACACAAATTTCTATGCCAATTATTGTGATGGATGACATGGTGTTGGAAATTTATGGTGTACATGAAATTTTATTAATCGATGAGTTGGATTCGAGTACGAAGATTAAAAGTTAAATTTATAAGCCGTTTAGCGAAATATTAAGGTGGTGAAAAACTTAAAGGTTTGATGAACATTAAATATTGAATTAAGTTGAGAGTTTTTAGCATTGATAGAGTGTTGGGAGAGATAAGTGTGTTAAGAAGTGATTGTGTGCTTTAGTGAATCTGATCAAGTATTGGTAGTATTATTCTAGAGATCATTGTTCCTATTTTTTCCTAATAGTTAAATTCTCAGTCAAAATCCCTAAATAAGGTGGATCCTAGAAGGTCCCTATCGTAAATCCTCTAAAAATGTGGCACATTAGTTTGTATTTAAATTCCTCTAACAAGGCTACTCTTAACATGGTAAAGGTCCTAATAAGCCTAAATGTAAATCCCTGAACTGACTAGCACCTAACAATGCTTTTGTAAAATCCTAATAGTGTTATGCTCCTCACATGGTGTACTTAAAAAAAGTACACCATTTAGTGGGTAGTAATCCCCACCATGGTTTTTTCCCCAATTTTTGTTTCCATGAGATAAAAATCTATGTCATGTATTTTAATCATTTTTTGGTATGCTTATGATTATGATTTTAATTTGTTGCTATTAAAGTGAATGTTGTGAATGGTACTATAAAGTTATAGTGGTTGATAAAGACTTAAAAAATTATTAGATTGTTGATTCACCCCTCCCCTCTCAATAATCTCATCTTATAAATAAAAAATGGTATCAGAGCCAAGTTCCTTTGTTCTGGTGAAGCTTAATAGCTTGAACTAGAGATCCAAAGATGATGAGAAAGGAAGGTCCAAAATTCACAAGAGAAAAATTTTCAGTATGGTTTGAATAGATGAAGCTATATCTTAAAGGTATGGGTGATCAATATTGGGATCACATGGTTACTAAATATACTGTCAATGTTGAACCAAGTTTTTGATTCTTTTCTTTTCATGTGAAGGTCACTTAGAAATCAGAGAAAAGACATATGAGAAGGTTAGGACCTGACATCCCATTTAAAAAATGTGTTAATGAACTTTTTTTCTATTACTCAAACAACAGATTAAGGGACCGTGAGATAGTTATTTCTCTCTATTTCGTGAGCCACATTTTAAAGGATCACAAAATAGCAAGAAATGAACATTTAGTGAAGATTTGGTAGAATTGATGACTAAAATGTTTAGACACATTTTTCAAATGTTTGAAGTGTCTGATGAAGAATATTGGAATTAGTGAACATTAAATGTAATCGATAAAAAGGAAGGAATTATCTAACTCAAGCTGCAAAAAACATTGGAGAATGTGTTGAGAAAACTAAAGCAAGTGGAGCTAGAAAAGGAAATATGAGCTTTCACCTTCTGAACTAGTAAGTAAAATTGGTCATCTGGATTGGTAATTTCTACATTGCTTTGAGATTAAAATGTCCAAAAAGAAAGAGATAAATGTAAAGAAATGGGTCCCAATGAAAATGAAAGTTGTCAAGAAAAAGCATGTACAGTACATACTACTTAGTCTAATACCAGGTTTGGCAGGTACTGGAGCCAAAAATGTCTTCATAGATGAATGGAGGGAATATAGAGATTCAACAATTCCCATTTTGGGTAGGTCCCTATTCTAGTTCTTTTATGAAATTTATAAAGGTGAGAAGGAACCAAGATGTAACCCATGGAAGCTAGACTTGGAAAAAGTTATAGTGCCAAATGTGTGTATTGATGTGGAATTGATGAATGTTCTAGCAGAGCATTATAAGCCAGAAATCAAGATGATCAAAAGAGTGAATGGTTCAATGTTTGTAAATATATCTAGGGCATATATAGATGAATGTCTTAATTTGAAAAACTAGGCCCTAACCAAGATCAACAGATAAAAAATTTCCATTGATTACGAGACAATGGTGAAAGCACCAGGTTTTAAGGATTTCTTTTTATTTCATGAAGAGAGGTGCAACCAATAGGGTAATTCTAGTGGATAGAAAAGGCCCACATTTGACAAAAAAATTTATGAGTTTCCTCCATAATACATACATTACATGGGCTCAATTGTGTGGATAAAGTACCAAGTCAAAAAATGCCTCTTGACTTCATGTATATGTCAATGAGGATCTAGAACCCTAATTGTTACTTAGAATTTGATTTTTCTACAAAGATTGAAAGGCTATTGCATAAACAGTTGGTCAATTTGAAAAGGACCAGATCATTCAAAAACTATTATTTATACTTGCATTTGATTCTATACCTGAACGTTTCAAAATTTAGGAGTTTGTTGAAACTAGCTACAAATTATCGGCAAGGAAATAAATTACCAGTCCATCTATGGTGTAGAGCTTGGGATGAAAACAACAGAGACTATGACTTGAATAAATTCCAAGATATTTTTACATGATATAGATTTTTAGGTTATTGGGACACCAAAAGGACAAGGTTCCACAAAAAATCTAAGCTTTGCTTAGACAAAAGAAATATCTTCCTAAGAAGATGTACGCAAATAATTTTTGGGATTGGATTTGCAAGCCTCAATATAAGTTAATCAGAATCTATGGATTTTGACAACAACTACATAAATTACCTATTCATGTGACACAAATGATAGGGTTTCTAGAATTTGTATGGAAAATATTATGGTTAGAGAAGGATATTATAGCTCCAAGGAAGAGAGGAACATACATGCCTCATAGTATAAAGTTTGATGGATTTACTATTAGTTCTAATATGTTGAATGAAGTACATGACTATAACAAAAATAATTTCAGATTGGGCAATGAAAATGGCAGGGATTATGATCTCGAAGGGCATATCCAATCTATGATTGCCAAATACAAACATTAATTAAATACTGATGAGAATGTTATTAGGAATTCTTATTAGACTTCGACCATTATTCAAAAGGTCCAAAAGTGGGGAACCTTGTTGAAAATTGAAACAAAAAGGCTAAAAGTTGGATAGCCTAGGTTTTATGATGAGGAGAAACTTGAAGTTTTAAGAGTTGAGAAGTGCATTCAGGATTTTGAAGAATTGTGTAAAAGCAGTTGAAAAGGATTTTCCCCTCCTAAGAAAAGAAGAAAACTAATTATACATGATTCAGTTTCAGAATCTCCACCTCAAGTTCAACATGAAGCAGTTGTTTCCCCATTGGTTTCACATAATGACTCCGATAAGGAATGTGAGTCACCAGAGGTGGCACATATCTTAAGAGAATTGAGGGGAAATGAGGAAGTTGGGCCATCATCTCCATCCCTTGTGTTTCAAGAAGAGGTCCATGGTTATAAGGTGGAGACTATTGAGAATGAAGCTCAAATTGATGTTAGTGATGAAAGAGAAGACATCTCTCTTAGATTCTTGGAAGAAGATGATTCACGAAGACACAAGAACTCAAGGATTTCTGGATACAATATAAGATGACAAATTTTGAGGAGAAGAAGAAAGAAAGGCTTGAGGGTATTGAGGAATCCAAACATGAAGAAATTGTTAGAAAAATAATTGATGATCTCCATCTGGATGAAATCACATGTACTATTCAAGAACCAGGGAGATTGTAATGAATAGAAAAATGCTAATTGTGCCTCGACTTGCTTTAAAAGAATTATTTCTTTTGGATCAAGTGAGGAAGCAAGATGATCCTACATTTGTTATTGTGTTTGATACCTTAGGAAAGATTGACGAATCTAGTTTTTATCCTAAAATAGAGACTCTAGCCACATGTGTGATTTTTAAAAGAGATAACAAGCCTAAACTAGTTGATATGACAAAAAAATCAAAAGAAATCTCTAGTATTCACACTATCAACACAACCAACCCATTCGCATCGGCCTCAAAATTAATGCATAGGGAAATGTTTAGTAAATAATAGGTAAAGCATATGTAGGACAAGATTGATGAATCATAAATCAAGGAAATGGAGATGAGAAGAGTAATAAATGAGTCATATTTGAAAATGGCATTAATGGAGAGTGAGATTCTCCAATTAAAAGCTCCAAGAGGAATTGGGACTATGACAACCCCAAGGATTGTTCCATAGATTATAGCAAGTTCATCACCAAAAGATATGGAGAAGCCAAAGGATACCCAAGAAAAATGTGTTTTTATGAACCTAGAAGAGGTGATATCATTTAGAGTAAAGTGTATTTTAAATAAGTGTGATGAGGTTCATGAGGGGTATAATAGCCTTACTCATATGATAGACACTTTTAAACAAAGTATACCCATGATGATGGAATTGTTGAGGAAATGGAAGCCATCCTAGTATGAACTGAACAAATTATATGAAGTAACAAGGAGGGACCCAGATGAGCCACCATAGATTAAGGCCACTGTAAAAATATTAGAAACCATTTCAAATAACTTGAGTTATATAGAATATGAGAAAGGAAAAATAAAACAAAATTTATCCACTTTCATGTTAAATAAACATTGGTCTATCCCTAAAATTATTGATGAAGATGGAAAGTTAAAAGATCTTTAGACATGAAGGAATCAATACAAAACTTTCCCTAAAAGGATCTTATCCCAATTAGAAAAGGAGAAGGATTTAAAAATTGATGATTTTAATATTCTCTTGGACAAAATCATTTCTTTGGAAAACAAACTCGTCAAGTTTTAGGGTGAAGTCCATCTAATAATAGAGAAGAAATAGCGAGATCTTCTACTCAATATTCCTAAAATATCACAATTCAAATTGGCATCATATGCTGAGATTTCAAAATGGATTAATGAATATTTGAGGGCTCTAGAGTCATCAACTAAAGACAGGGACAGTGAGGAAGATACTATCTTTGTGGATTAGTTTCTTTTAGCTTTTAATTGTATTTAAAATATGTTGGTTGTAGTTAGTTAGGCTTAGGAATAGATGCATCGGTTGGAAGCTTGTTAGCATCCCATCAATTTTGTATAAAATGGGATACCATAACCGGTGCTGGGGGGACACAGTTTTTTTTTTTGGAATGCGGATAATATATTTTAATGGAGAATGCTTAGGGATAGATGATTACAATTGATATGCAAACCCTTCGTATTTATTTTATTTATTAATACAAAAAAATATGTTTCTTTTCCAAGGTTGAGGAAGCAAGTTCATGGTTTTTGATTGAATTGGTCCTTTGCAACTTTCAATTTTAAGGGTTACCTTTTATCTATTAGATATCAAAAAAATGAAGTTAATATTTATTTTGTATATCAAGAGTTGTATATGAATGATTTTCTATACTATCTCTTGCACGATTGGTTTCCTAGAAAGGAATTAAATTCATTTAGACCAAGATAAATAATATAATCAATTTATCCTTGATGTCATAGAGGAAGAAATTTGAAATTGAGTTGCAAAGTGTACATGAGGGTTCAAACAAAACCAGAATACATTCTACCCAATTAGTTGGATAAGGGACTAGCCTATGTGTTTTCTCAAAGAATGTTTTTTAACATTTTCATGAGCATTGAAGTTCTTTCATTTCATCCTTACATATTCTAAGTTAACAATATATTATTTCCATACTGATAGCATTTTTCACATATCATTCATTTTCAAGTATTTATAAGTAACTAAAGCAATCAAACACAAGTAAGAAGTAAACATTCATATTCTGATTAATATGAAGGAACATTTTTCATCTTGAGAAACCAAAGAATTTTAAATTCCCTATAGAAGAACACCTTTTTTGTTTGGGGTGAGGTTTTACCCTCCTAGGTTTAGTGAAGCCTAAAGTCCAGGGAATTAGATTATTCTTGTGCATTGGCCAAGACTGATTGAAGTAATCCTATAGGAAAATTGACAAATCTCTTGGATTTCCAATCTGTGGTTACAGATTGGCGACTCCGTTGGGGAGTTGTCTTTGAAATATATTATTAACGCTAAAAGTCTTTGGTACAGGTTTAAAGAATCTACTAGAAGAAAACAACTCAGATACAACATATGTAAATATTTTTCCCTTGAGAACAAGGTTGATGAAACTAATATTGTTATATGTGTAGTATTTTGTTTAAAGAATAAGAGATAAACCTAGGAGTGTGTCTATTAGATATATGTGTGGTAGAATATCCTTACACAAGCGGTCAGACGATGATACTAAATTAGATTTAAATATACACCCAAAGATAATTAATAAATCTAATTAAGATATGACATTTGCATGATTCAAAAATTTTGCAGAAAGAAGCCAGCATGATGAAGATGATAACCCTCAGTCTAGTCATCACACTAATGATGATGATAATAGAAATCCTTTATGTATAGATACAAATAAATGTAATTTTAAACATAATGAGGATGAGGAGAAAAGATATGATGAAGAATCTTGCCAATAGATAAATGATGTCATTCGAGTATTTGCTGATCTTGCTACAAAAAATAAAATGACTGTCAAGGTTCTAAGGGAAAAACCTGATGTGATTTTGGCTAAATTGTGAATAACTAGAGATCATATTACTACACCACCTAGGAGTAGAATTGGAATTGAGAGGACAAGGATATAAATCCCAAAGGCAGAGTTGCAACATATATCCATCCTCACAATAAAAATGTTGGGCTAACTTTTAATAATGATTATGTTAACCCACTATTTGAGAAGGGTGATAGAGAAAGGAGAGATGATAATGAGGGACAGTGGAGGCAAAAAAATGATGAAAATTCTTATCCTAGGAATCCTAGACAATATAATCATGGAGGTCAGAAGAATAATGATCAAAGAGGTTAGGGTCAAAGAAATAATAATCATCAAAATCTAAGGTTTGGGTTGAATAATCAAGGTAGACATCACATTAATGCTAGAGCCCCATTGACATTGGAAAGGTATAGACAATGAAATTTTTCTAGTATAGTGGGATATCCTAGTCATGTATCAAAAGAATTAAGGAATGATATCCCTAAATTCTCAGGAAATGGATTATAATCTACCGAATTACATTGTATAAATTAAAAAAACATAATTAAATAATTGGAGGAAGAAAATGAAGACATTTTTATGAAGTTGTTTGTTCAATCCTTGACTGAGGATGCAGGTGAGTGGTATAGAAGTTTGCTAGATAGATCCATCTCAAGTTGTCATGATTTTTCCAGTCAGTTCATGGAACATTTTGGGGATCATACCCATACTTATTTTGCATCACATGTTGATTCATTTTTGATTGATTTTTATCGAGGAACTTTTGATAGTAAAACTCATTATGAGATCAAATCTCAAAGACCACCTACACTATAGCAAGCATTCAAGAGAGTTGTAACAATTGAAAATGATAGAAAGGTTGCTGGGAGGGTGGCCAAAAGATATGATCCCAAGTTATTTAATTCAAAGGCCCCTAAGCATAAGATGGACAAAGATAAAATTGATAAATTAATGAATATGGTCAAGAACCTCCAGGTGAATAAAAGCATAGACAACATTCAATTTAATAGAAATGAGCAGACATTTAATAGAAATAAAAGATATTGATTACAAGATATGCCTTATAATACAACATGGAAAGATGGGAAGCCAGTCAAGAAAGAAGAAGATAGCCCCGATCCATTAAATAAGGTTAATCATTTGTTGGATAAAAAACATTGGTGTGAAGTTTGTGGAATGCCTCATGCATAGGAGAAATGTGTAATAGCACAAAGTATTTTAGAAGAGGAAAGTCAAATGGAGGATGAGCGACCTATAATAAATGCTTTGTCATCTAGCTCATGTTGGGGAGGATATAATGATGATTTATCTAAATATGATTACAAAAATGATGTGAATGATGGGCTCGAATGAGACAAAAGGATCTTCAACAGGTGTTCTTAGAAGATGAAGAAATTCTAAGAGTTAGAAGATTAACAAATGAAGAAAAAAGGACATATACTATAGTGGTAGTGGAATAGGCTCGTAGTGATTATTACTTGAGGAAAATAACAATAAATGTGGATCAGGGTAAACCTATAGGGATGTTCACCAAAGTTACAAAACAAAATAAAAATAGTACAACAAAGAAAAGAGATGAAAAAGCTCCAAGGAAACATATAGAACAAATGCAACCTCCAAAATTGATTAAGCCTTCTGATAAGAAAAATTCTTGTAAGAAAGTTTCTACTTATAATTCTTTTATGTCTCAAGCTCTATCTCAATTAAAAATTTCTATCCCTCTAATAAAAATTATGAAATTCCCCGATTACAAGAATAAAACTCTTATAATATTAGCTGATGTAGAAGTTCCTAAGAAATATGTTAAGGAAAAGGAAGATAGTGAAGCAACTCCAGTCATTTATTTAGGAACTACATTGAAAAAAATCACTAACCAAGTTGATTATTTCTATATTACTTTGTTAATAAGTAATAAGTTAACTTAAAAACTTGCATGATACATTCAAGAGCAATAGCTAACAATATGTCTGCAGATGTTATGAAAGAATTGGGTATGAAAGTTGATACACCATATGGGAAGTGCTAGATGCGATGGAAGAAAGGTCAGTCCTAGTGGTTGGTATTATGAAGAATGTAGAATTCAAGTTTCCATCATGCCGACAAATTTCTTACACAACGAATGTCACAGTAGTTGAGATACCTATAAATTAAGGTATGTTACTCTCAATGAAATGGTCAAATCTAGTTGGAGGCCATTTCCAACTTGATCTATGTTATGCCACTCTAGTAGTGGATGGAAAATAAATCAAAATATATAAGGAACCAAGGTCTCCCTATCTAGTTGAAGATGCTATCCTTGAACCTATCATTAACTTCTACCATTCTGACATGGATAACTTCCAAGTAAGTATTACTAAACCAGCCCTAAAGATTAGTAACCCCATGAAAGTGCACTTGCAAGAAAGTCACAATGATCTATAATCATTTTTGTTTCTCGATATGGTAAGATCTTCAAGTTTTCTTTTTTATTAAATTTCAAATGTACAAACAACATTTCGTAGTATGAAGCATTAATCCATGGACTTGAGCTTGCAAAATCTTACGATACTAAGATGATTTGTATGTATGGAGATTTTGATTTAGTTGTTTCTCAAGTTAGAGATAAATTTACAGCTAAAATCTTTAGGTTAAAGCAATAAAAAAATTTTGTTTGGGATCTAGTGGAATTCTTTGATGCCTTCTCAATCAAATGGGTAGAAAGATTGAAGAATTTCATTGCAGAACTAATGGATAATTTATCCATTAGGAATATTGAAATTCCATTGGACAAGATTCTATAGGTGGAAATAAAGAGTAGGTCATCAATTCCAGACATTGTACAAAATTGGAATGTATTTGAAGATGACAAGGATCTCCTTAGATTCCTTATGAGTGAAGATATATATGAGGATCAAAATATAGATTGGAATGGGTATATGGAGAAAAAAATGGTGAAGAAACCTTATGTTGAAAGAAGGTAGTACAAATCAAGACAAATAAGTTTCTGAGAGGATTGGTAGCCCTAGGACTTTTTGATGAATGCAAAAGTTTTAAAGAAAATAGGTCTATTGAAAAACATAAAGAAGTTGAAGAAATAAATCTTGGAAATGACCACACTCCTAAAGAAGTATACATAGGAAATAATCTCATTCCTAAAATTAGACTTGACCTGATAGTCGTATTAAGAAAATAGGAGCACATTTTTGTTTGGTCAAATTATGATCTTAAGGCCTACCATGAAAACCTATTTCAACATCAAATCCCATTAAAGCCAGATGTGAAACCTTTTAGGTGAAGGTCGTGTCCCATAAATCCTACATTATCCCCTAAGATGAAAGAGGAAATTTTAAAGTTAAGAGATGATGGCATAATTAAGCCTATAAGACATTCTACCTGGGTATCAAACTTGGTCCCAATTATGAAGAAGAATGGAGATATAAGGTTGTGTGTTGACTTTAGAAGCTTAAATATAACATCTTTAAAAGATAAGTATGAAATACCCAATATGGAAGAACTTTTGTAAAAGGTTACTGAGAATGAATTGTTATCTATGATGGATGGATTCTTAGGATATAACCAAGTGAAAGTTAAGGAATTAGATCAATACAAGACAACTTTCACTACTCCGTAGGGAACATATGTTTATGCTAGTATACCCTTTGGGTTAACTAATGCTGGGGAAAATTTTTAGAGGGAGATGGATGTGGCTTTTGATAGCTTGATTGATTTCATTATGGCCATATATCAGGATGATTTGAATGCATCTTCAAAGAAGGTAGAAGGTGCATTTGGAATAGATATTTAAAAGGGGTCTTAAATATGGAATATCGTTGAACCCTAAGAAGTGTCAATTTGGAGTTACTAAAGGGAAGTTACTTGGACATATTATATCAAAGGATGGTGTAAAAATAGACCTAGAGAGAATTGCAACCATAGATAAAATCCAAGTCCCTATAAATATCAAAGGGATTTAGTCATTCTTTGGATAGATAAACTTTGTTAGAATATTTGTCCCAAATTTCTAAGAGATAGTTAAACCTATTTCTAAAATTCTCAAAAGTGGTGCGGAGATCAAGTGGACAGATGAAACCTTGGAGGCATTCATTAATATCAAGAAAGAAATCAGAGAGGCTCCAGTCCTTAAATCACCTGATTTCACCAAACCATTCCAATTGTTTTCTTTTTCTTCTTATCACACTATTGTTGTTGTCATGTTACAAAAGAATGATGAAGATTATGAAAAACCAATAGTATTTTTTAGTAAGACTCTTCAGGCAACATAATTAAATTATAACATAAATGAAAAGAATGTTTATGCCCTTATTAAAGTAGTGAATTATTTTAGGACAAAATTGGTAGGGGGAAAAGTAATGACTTATGTGCCTAATGTATAAATTAAGGACATATTTAGGCAATGAGTGGTCACAAAAAAATTATGCATATGGGTAAATCAAACCCAATAGTTTTATATGAAGATCAAAATCACAAAATTGGTTAGAGGACAAGGACTGGCCAAACTTATGGTGGAATCAAATTTGGAGGCAACTCAGGTAAATCGGGTGAGCTCTGATAAGTTAATAACAAGTATTGAACATTATCATTGGTACACTAATATAGTATTTTTCTTAAAGTGAATGAAGTGTCAGGTGGGTTTAAGTGAGAATAAAAATAGAGCAATAAAATTGTAAGCATCTAGATCATATGTTTTGATATGATGAGACTTATATTGGAAAAATAGAGATGGAGTACTCCTATTTTGTTTAGATATGGACCAATAAAATTTGGTATTAAAATAAATGCATGGTAGGGTCTATGGTGTTAAATTTTCACATAAAACCACCACCCATAAGATATTACGTGAAATATATTATTGGCCACATCTGTTCAAGGATTGTTATGTATATGTTAAAAAATGTGAAGCTTGTCAAAAGTTTGCAGGGAAATTGAAATATGATGGTACATTACCCATTCAACTCTTATGTGTTAAAGAACCATTTTAGATGTGGGGAATAGATTTCATTGTGCAAATTGTCAATGCTTCAAGTGGAGGGAATAAGTGGATCTTAGTTGCAACAAAATACTTCACTAAATGGGTTGAGGCCATACCCTCTACACAAGCAACAAGTAAAGTGGTGATAAAATTATTAACATAAAATATTCTAAAATTGTTTGTGATAATGACATGTGTTTTAGATGAAAGGAATTCTCTAGTTTTTGCAATTCTTATGGTATTAATTTTTCATACTCTTCCCCTTACCACCCACAAAGAAATGGTTAGGTAGAGTCAAGTAACAAAAATCTAATAAAAATCATCAAGAGAATATGAAGTAATAACAAAAGGGCATGGGACTCCAAATTGATTATGGAACTTTGGGCAGATAGAGTAACGATCAAGAAGTCAACAAGATTTTCTCCTTATGAATTCATTTATGGGAAACAAGTTAGACTTCCATTGATATACCTTCTTCTAGTTTATAAAGTCACCAGGAAGGAACGATTAGAAGACATAGATTTCATGGAAGACAAGATGAATCAACTTGCAGAATTAGAGGAAATCAAAAGAGATGCACAAAGTCAAAATGCTAGAAAACAACTACAAGTAAAATCTTTGTTTGACAAAAAGGCCAAGGAGAGGAATTTTCAAGAGGGAGATTGGGTGTTGAAATAGCACGCTAACAACTAGGATAAAGGAAAGCATGAGAAATTTGAAGCTTTGTGGCTAGGACCTTATGTGATATTTAGGAAAGGGGGTGAGAATGATTATCTCTTGCAAGACATAAAAGGCTATGTTCAAGAGCTCCTAATGAACACCCAATACTTGAAACCCTTTTTCTCCTAATCAGGAAGTTTTTCTAAACTTTTATGATTAATTAATTTATTTCTATTTTGTTTTCTTGTTTAGTTGAGGTCTTCTTTTCTAGAGATAGTTTATTTCTCACTATACCCACAAGGGGTATATGCCCCAAGAAAGAGCCACTATTGAACCAATTTTTTGATTCTTTTCTTTTCATTTGAAGGTCACCTAGAAATCAGAGAAAAGACATATGAAAAGGATCAAGACCTGACATCTCTTTTAAAAAATGTTTTAAAGGTATATTTTTTCACTATTGCGTGAGTTGAAAATTTGGAGACTCAGAAATGGCAAAATTTTGCATCTGTGCAAAGGTGAAAAACATGAGTTGTGAAATAGATAAATTTATCTATTATGAAGACAATGGATTAAGGGATCATGCGATAGATAATTTTTTCTATTTCAGAGGCCACATTTTGAAGGATCACAAAATAGTGATAAATGAATATTTAGTGAAGAGTTGGTGGAATTGATGACTGAAATGTTCTGAAACATTTTTCACATGTTTGAAGTGTCTCATGAGGAATATTGGAATTAGTGAAAATTGAATTTAATTGATTAAAAGGAAGGAATGATCTAGCTCGAGTTTCAAAAAAAATTAGAGATTGAGATAAGGAAACTGATAAAAGTGGATCTAGCAAAGGAAATACGAGCTTGTGCCTTCTGAACTAGTAATTTAAATTTCTTGTATGGGCTTGTAATTTCTACACCTCTTTAAGATTAAAAAGTCTAGAAAGAAAGAGAGAAATTTAAAGATAGAGCTCTTGGAGAAAATGAAAGTTGTCAAGGAAAATCCTTTATAGTACACACTACTTAGTCTACTACCAGGTTCGATAGATACTATAGCCAAAAATCTCTTCTTAGATGAATGGAGGGAATGTTGAGCTTCAATGATTCTTGTTTTTGGTCAGTCCTTGTTCTGGTTTTTTTATGAAAATAAAGGTGAGAAGGAGTCGAGATGTAACCCATGGAAGCTAGACTTGGAAAAATTTATAGTGCCAAATGTGTGTATTGATCTAGAATTGATAAATGCTATCGCATAGTATTATAATCCAGGAATCATAATGAAAATAAGAAGGTTCCAAGGAAGTTTTGTATTTCATGAAAATAGATGCCTACAATAAGGTGATTCTAGTGGACAACAAAGGCCCACACTTGACAAAAAACTTTATGGGTTTCCTCCAGAATACATACTTCACATGGGCTCAATTGTGTGGACAAGATGCAAAGTCAAAAATGCCTCATGACTTCATGTAAGTGTCAATGAGGATCCACAACTCTAATTGTTACTTAGAATTTTATTTTGCAACTGAAATTGAAAGGCTATGACATCAAGAGTTGGTGAATTGGAAAACTACTAGATCATTCAAAAATTATTCTATATTCTTGCATTTGATTCTATACCAGAACATTTTAAAATTTAGGAATTTGTTGAAACTAAATACAAATGATGGGAAATGAAATAAATTTCTAGTCCAACTACAGTGGAAAGCTTGGGATAAAAAAAAAAGAGACTATGACTTTAAATAATTCTAGGATTTTTTTGTGATATGGTTTTTCAGGTTATTGGGACACCAAAAGGAAAGGGTTCCACAAAAAATCAAATCTATGCTTGGACCAAAGGAATATCTACTTGAGAAGAAGTAACCAAATAATTTTTGGGATTGTATTTGCAAGACTAAATATATGTTAATTAGAATATATGGATGTAGATAGAAGCCACATAAATTACCTATTCATGTGTTAGAATAGATAGGGTTTCTAGAATTTGTATGGAAAATGTTATGGTTAGAGAAGGAGATTATAAATCCAAGGAAGAAAGGCACATACATGCCTAATAGGTTAAATTTTTATGGATTTACTATTAGTTCTAATATGTTGAATGAACTATAGGAGTATATCAAAAATAAATTTAGATTCGACAAAGAAACTACCAGGGATTATGATCCAGAAGGGCGTATCCAATCTATGATTGCCAAATACAAACATTAATTAAATATTGATGAGGATGCCATTGGGAATTGTGATAAGACTTTATCCATTATCCAAAAAGTCCAAAAGTGGGGAACCTTGTTGAAAATTGAAACAAACAGGCAAAAAGTTGTAGAGCCTAGGTTTTATGATGAGGATAAAGTTTAAGTTTTAAGAATTGAGAAGTGCATTTAGGATTTTGAAGAATTGTGTAAAAGAAGTCAAAAACTAGGAAAATCCAAGGGAGTTGAAAAGGCTTTTTTCCCTCCTAAGAAAAGAAGGAAATTAATTATACATGATTTAGATTCAGAATCTCCACCTCAAGTTTAGCATGAAGTAAGTGTTTCCCCATTGGTTTCATATAATGAATCTGATGAGGAATGTGACTCAACAAAGGTGGCACATATCTTAAGATAATTGACATGAAATGAAAAATTTGGGCCATCATTTCCATCCCCTGTGCTTCAAGAAGAGGTCCATGGTTATAAGGTGCATACTATTGATAATGAAGCTCAAATTGATGTTATTCATGAAAGAGAAGCCATCTCTCTTAGATTCTTGGAAGAAGATGATTTCACGAAGACATAGGAATTTAAGGATTTATGGATACAATATAAGATGAAGGATTTTGAGGAAGAAGAAGGAAAGGCTTGAGGGTATATAAGAATTCCAACATGAATCAATTGTTAGACAAATGATTGATGATCTCCATTTGGATGAAATCACATGTACTGTTCAAGAAGCCATGAAGATTGTAAAGAATAGAAACATGCTAATTATGTCTGGACTTAATTTAAAAGAATTATTTCTTTTGGATCAAGTGAGGAAACAAGATGATCCTACATTTTTGACCGAGTTTGATACTCTAGGGAAGATTGAGGGATCTGGGTTTGATCCTAAAATAGACACTCTAGCCACATGGGTGAATTTTAAAGGAGATAACAAGAATAAAATAGTTGGTATGAAAAAAGGCTGAGAAGGAATAGTCGTTCACACTGTTGACACAAAAAACCTATTAGAATCAACATCAGAATTGATACATGGGGAAAATTTGAATAAAGCACATGCAAGACAAGATTGAGTAATACCAAATCAGGGAAATAGACATGAACAGACTAATAAATGAGTCTTATTTGAAAATGGCATTAATGGAGAGTGAGATTATCTAATTAAAATCTCCAAGAGGCATTGAGACTATGAGAACTCCATGGAGTGTTCCATAGATTACAACAAGTTCATCACTAGAAGATATGGAGAAGCCCTAGCATACCCATGAAAAATGTGTTTTTATGAACCTAAAAGAGGTGATATCCATTAGAGTAAAGTGTATTTTAAATAAGAGCGATTAGGTTCAAGAGGGGTATAATAGCCTTACTCATATGATATACACTTTTAAACAAATTAAACTCATGCTGATGAATCTATTGAGGAAATGGAAGCTATTCCAGTTTGAACTCAACAAATTATATAAAGTAAGAAGGAACGACCTAGATGCTCCACCATAGATTAAGGTTGTTTTACAAATATTAGCAACCATTTAAAATAAATTGAGTTATACAGAATAGGAGGAAGGAAAAATAGAACAAAATTTATCCACTTTGGTGTCAAATAAACATTGGTCTATCCCTAAAATTATTGACGAAGGGGGAAAGTTAAAAGATCTTTAGACATGGAGGAGTGAATACAAATCTTTGCCTAAAAGGATCTTAGCCCAATTAGAAAAGGAGAAGGATTTCAAAATTGATGATTTTAATATTCTTGTGGACAAAATCATTTCTTTAGAAAATAAATTCATCAAGTTTCAGGTGAAGTACATCTAATAACATGGAAGAAATGGCAGGATATTTATGATATTCCTAAAATATCACAATTCAAATGGAAATGACATGCTGAGATTTCAAAGTGGATAAATGAATATTTGAGCACTCAGAGGCGTTAACTAAAGACAAAGATAGCAAGGAAGATACTATCTTTTTGGATCAGTTTGTTTTAGTTTTAAATTCTAATTAAAATTTGTCAGTTGTAGTTAGTTAGACTTAAGAATAGATGTGTTAGTTGGAACCTTGTTCTTATCCCATCAATTTTGTATAATATAAGATACCACAACTGATGCTAGGGGGACATAGTTTTTTTTTTGTTTTGAATATAGATAATATATTGTAATGGAGAATACTCAGGGATAGATTACTAAAACTCATATGCAAACCAATTGTATTCACATTTTCTATTAATACAAAGAAAACTTGTTTCTTGTCCAAGGTTGAGGAAGTAATTTCGTGGGTTTTGATTGAATGGTCATTTGCAAATTTCAGTTTTAAGGGTTACCTTTTAACTATTAGAAGTCATAAAATTGAAGTTAATATTTATTTTTAATATCAAGAGTTGTATATGAATGGTTCATCTATACTATCTCTTGTTTGATTGGTTTCCTAACAAGGAATTAAATTCATTTAGACTAAGATAAATATTATAATCGATTTATCATTGATTTCATAGGAGGAATCTGAAATTGAGTTGCAGAGTGTACATTAGGGTTCAAACAAAACTAGACTATATTCTGCCCAATTAGTTGGATAAGGGACTGGTCGAGGTATATTTTCTCAAAGAAATTTTTTTAACATTTGTATGAGAATTGAAGTTCTTTCATTTCATCCTTGCATATGTGAAGTTATGAGTATATTATTTCCATAGTCACAATATTTTTCACATATAATTCATTTTTAAGTATTTATAAGTAACTAAAGAAATCAAACACAAGTAAGAAGTAAACATTCTTATTCAGATTAATCTCAGTGATTATTTTCCATCTTGAGAAATCAAAGAATTTTCAATTCATTATAGAAGAAAACATTTGTGTTTGGGGTGATGTTTTACCCGCCTATGTTTAGTGAAGCCTAAAGTGCAGGGAAATTAGATTATTCATATTTGTTGGCCAAGATTGATTAAAGAAATCCAATAGCAGATGTTGCCCAAAGCTCTTGGGTTTCCAGTCTATGGTTTTGGGATCCAACAGTCCCTTTAGGAGTAAAGACTATATATCAATTGAAGATCAGACAAGAATATATTTCTACTATGGAGGCTATTTCAAGTACTCTTTCAGATGCATAATTTATAGATGTCAAAGACTTGGATATTAGTCATAAGATGTGGGATAAGTCAAAAACTATCTATGGTGGAGTTCTACATGTGAAAAAGGAAAACATTGATAGCTTGAGAGGAAAGTATGATGAAATGAGAATGCAAGAAAGTGAGAATATAGAGAAATACAGTCAGAGAATCAAAGAGATTGATGTTGCTATCCGAGATGCTAGTGGTAATCTTCATGAGGAGTATGTGGTTACAAAATTGTCAAGAACTCTTTTACCTCAATGTTCTATTATATTTTCAGCTATTCAAGAACTCAGATCTCTAGGAAGAATTGTTTTTACTCTTAATAATTTAATAGGAAAGTTGACTGCATTTAAACAAAGTAATTATGAAAATAGTATGCGTAAAGTGGAAGCTGCTTTAAAGTCATCATTGAATCTTGCACCATCTAGGAAACAAAAGGATATATCTAATAACTCTTCAACATTTTATTCTAAAGATTATTAACTTGTCATGTCTTAAGAAATAGAATAGGAAGAATTATTTGCTAAAAGACTACCTAGAGGAAAAGATAAATATAAGGGTAAGCTACCTTTGAAATGCATTGCATTTAATAGGACTGAACATATTTCTTCTAGATGTCCTAATAATGACATGAATTAGAAGTTGAGGAGATTCAAGGATAATAAAAAGAAATCATGTTACCTTGTTGTGGAAGGTTTTAATCATGAATAATCTAATGGTAGAGATGGAGAAGAAATTGTCTTTGTTGCAGTAAATGAAGAACCCTAAAAAGAAGGTGAGAAAGATTTGGTGTCTAACATGAATCACATTGGTGAATGGGTAATTGAAAGTGGATGCTCTCACCATATTACTGGTGATAGAAGAAAATTCATAAAAATGGAGGAATGTGATATAGGTTTACTAAGATTTAGTAATGATTCTCCTTCGATGGTGAAAGGTAAAGGATCTATTGCTTTAAATAATAAGAAAAATTGAGATGATATTTATTGGGTTGAAATTTTGAAATACAACCTATTAAGTGTAGCTTGGTTAAACAACAAACAATGTATAATGGAGTTCAATTAAGGTATATGAAAGATCAATGGGAAAATGAAAGAATTTATTGCTACTAGTGAAAAAACTAAAGCTAACTTGTTCCATCTAAACTCTATAATTAAGAATTATTTGATTCCTAAGGTAGAATACTTTTAGTTATGGCACAAAATATTTTTTCATACAAATTTTTATAACCTGGTCAAAGTTAGTAAGATGAAGATAGTGAGTTTTTTTGCTAACCTAGTAGAGCTAGACAATGTGATGTGTAAAGAATGTCATCTTAGGAAGTTCACTAGTTCAAGTTTTATCAATAAAAACTACTCTTATGAATGTGATGCAAGAAAGGTAAGGAGGATCAAATTAAGGACAATACAAACAAGAAGCCAAATACCACAATGTGGAATAACACAATAAGACAATTGTTTTCAACTAAATATTGACTAACATGCCCGACTGTAAGGCCTTTCGGGTTAGGGCCAATTACAATCAAGAATGATTACTACAAGATCAACAAAGATCCAAGCCAACTCCACCTAGTCTAGTTCTGAAACAAATCAGCAACTGATGGAAACCCTGAGCCAAATCTGAACTTGAGCTCGCAAGCCTCTAAGAAATCTCCTTGTCTCCAAGAAAATAACCACTAGCTCTTCTATTACAAAGTATCAGATAACAATCTGATCTTCAAGATCTCGCAAGATCTAGATCTAATCTTATATCTTCTCAAATATGATCAATCTACCCCTAGACAACTACCCAAACATTCCTTAAATACTAATCTTTAGCCACAAGTCGATTGGATGACATAATTAACTCCTAAGCCAAGTCAGCTCCTAGTACAAACAAATATTAAATGAAACACCAGTCATCTCTCAAATAGTCTTACAAACATTTAATTCTCCATGTCAGCATCAAGATCTACATAGGGAAATACAAAAAAAGCTACCAACAATAAATGCACCAAGTCAGCTAGCCAAATCACCAAGAACTCCAATCGGTAAACAAGAACAACCGAGTGCCAGAGAAACAACTAAGCACCAGTGAAACAACCATCCAAGCCAAGCAATACTGAGAAACACACACATCACTAAGCACAAGTTCCACCAAGTGCAAGAAGTTTCATCGAGTTCCTTCAGTGACCAAGCTTCCTTCAATAACTAAGACCATTAGTTAAAGCTGTAACCGAGTACCATAGAACCAAAACAACACACCTCCATGCAGGTTCACTGAGTACCCTAGAATGCCCCTGCATCAGACACCCTAGGTTTGAAAAGATGTTCTTATAGGCTGGAAGAACATCTTCCAGGATTCAACACATAAACCCTGAACTGGTTCTTCACATACATGTCCTCCAACTTTTCAGCTTGCATACTCTTCCACTTGAGCTTCCTCTATCTTTTCAAGTCTTTCCTAGGTAATACACAAGATTTTTCTCCATATTGATCATCATTCCTCTCAGGATCCACCAACTCAACTTGGCTACCAATACTCAGACTTCTCCTACCGAGTGTTGTATCCAGCAAAGGTAGCAGGGAAAACTTCATGTCATCCTTCTCAATAGTAAATACATTCTTGACACAATCATACATAGCTGTACAATCATATTGCCAAGGTCTACCAATCAATATATGACAACTATTCATCTCCACAATATCACACAAGACAAGATCCTTATATTGGCCAATCTTAAAATCAACAAAGCACTGCTCCCTCACTTCCATAGCATGAACATTTTGCAACTAGCCAATCCTATAATGATGAAGATGTTTCATTCTAGTCAAACCAAGTTTTTGAACTATGTCCTCAGTAACAAGGTTATTAGTACTACTACTATCAAAAATTACATCAAAAAGATTACCTCTAGACTTGCACCGAATCCTGAATAAGTTACTACTCTGACATGGTTCCTCCTTTACACCAAGCAATGTTCTTTGAACTAGAAAGTTTTGAAATTCAGATTCATTCTGAATGTTCTCATTTACCACAATAATCTGCCAGTCTCCAAGATTCTTATGTGTACACTTAAAATAATGGTGTCTTTCCTCACCATAATTATAACAAGTACCCTTAAAGATAAATCTACCTGTCTTCTTTTTCAATTCCACAGGTTTTGGTTCATCTTCAGTACTCGGTTTATCATTCACTGAGTGATCAATCTTTTCCTTCCCTCAGGGATTACTATATTGTCTCCTTTTCAAATTATCTTCTGCCTTCAGAGTATATTGATAAGCATCTTCAACTGAATCAATCTTCAACATACCAAGCTCATTCTAAATATTAAATCTCAAACCATTCACATACCGAGCTGCTTTTTCTTTACCAAGTTCTCTATGTCTAGACTGAATAGTCAACTTATAAAACTCCTCGGTATAGTCTTCCACAGTCAAATATTTTTTCTTTAGATTCTACAACTTTTTAAACAAGTCAAGCTCATAGTCAACAAGTATGAACTTAGCTTTCAATTTAGTCACCATAAATCTCCACCAATTGATCTTCATTTCACCTTTATCTTCTCTATCTCTTTGTAATTCTTTCCACCAAAGAGCAGGATGTCCTTCCAACTTAATCTATGCCAATCTTACTCTAGGAGGATCTTCAATTTCATCAAGCTCAAATAAGTCTTCTAATTCACCAATCCAATCAATCAATTCCTCGAGTCTCAAAGTACCAGAGAAATTAGAAACTTCCATTCAATAACTAGTACTTAACCGAGCTCCAGATCTATGTAACCAACCAGTTCTGTCTCTCTAGTCATCACCACTAGATCTAGTAGCTTCAGAGTCTTTAGTAGCTTCCTCATAACCATCATCAATACCAAGATTCCTTGGCATACCAACAATAGCTCTCATGACCTCAGCGATCATGTCATTCTTCATCAATTACATCTCAAATTTGAAATGTACTTTAAATTTCTCTTTAATCTTTCATTCTAGAGCATCACAAAGATGTACAATCACTCTAGGGTCCAATCTTCTCAGAGGCATCCTTCAAGATTTTTGAAAACTCAAAGCAATAAGTCACCACCAAAGTTCCTCGTGTAAACAACCTCAATCGGAGATCGGTTTACAAAATCAAGATCTTCAAGCTCTGATACCATCTGACACAGGATAGGTAAGGAGGATCCAGTTAAGGATAGTCCAAATAAGTAGCCAAACACCACAATGCAGCATAACACAAAAAGAAAATTGTTTTCAACTAAATTGTCATTAACATGCCTGACTGTAAGGCCTTTTGGGTTAGGTCCAATTACAATCAAGAATCTGTTCTACAAGATCAACAAAGATCCAAGCCAACTCCAACTATTCTAGTTTTGAAACAAATCAGTAATTGATGGAAACCCTAAGGAAGATATGAACTTGAGCTCGCAAGCCTCCAACAAATCTCCTTGTCTCCAGCAAAATAACCACTAGCTCTTCTATTACAAGCTATCAGATAACAATCTAATCTTCAAGATCTCACAGGATCTAGATATAATCTCATATCTTCCCAAATTTGATCAATCTTCCCCTAAAAAACTACCCAAACACTCCTTAAATACTAAACTTCAGCCACAAGTCAGCTAGATGACACAATTAACTCCTAAGCCAAGTCAGCTCCTATTACAAACAAATATGAAATGCAGAAATAGTTGGCTCTCAAATAGCCTTAAAAACATTTAATTCTCCATGTTGGCCTCAAGATCTAAATAGGGGAATAAAACAAAAGATACCAACAATAAATGCACCAAGTTGGGCAACCAAATCACCAAGAACTCCAATCAGTAAACTAGAACAACTAAGTGCCATAGAAATGACCGAGCACTAGTGAAACAACTGACCAAGCCAAGAAACACTGAGAAACATAGGCATCACCAAGCACAAGTTCCACCAAGTGCAAGAAGTTTCACCAAGTTCCTTCAGCGACCAAGCTTCCTTCAATAATCGAGACCATCAGTTAAAGCTGCAATCGAGTACCACATAACCAAAACAACACACCTGCATGAAAATTCACCAAGTAGCCTAGAATGCCCCTGCATCAGAATGTATCTTATATATAGTTCATACTGATCTATGTTGTCCAATGAGAACTCATAGTTACTATGGTGATAGATATTTCATGTTTCTTTTTTACAATTATTCCAGAATGATATCGATTGTTTTTCTTAAGGAAAAATCAGAAGCTTTTTACATGTTCAAGATCTACAAAGATAGAGTGGAGAAGGAGACTGGAAAGACCTTGAAATATCTCAGATCTGATAGAGGAGGTGAGTTTAATAGACATGAGTTTATTTCATACTATGAGGAAGAGGGAATTAAAAGGAAAATTTCAGCTCCTAGAATACCTCATCATAATGGAATTTCTGAAAGAAGAAACAAATCTATCATTGATTGTGCTAGAAGATTAATGATTCAGAAAGGTTTTGCACAATAATTTTGGAGAGAAATGGTGAGCACTATTTTTTATACATTGAATAGAGTTCAACTTAAGAAAGGGAAAAACAAAAATCCTTATGAGTTGTGCATTGGTCTATAACCTAGTATAAGTTATTTCAACATTTATGAAAGTAGATGTTATATAAAAAGAGATGAATATTCAGGAAAGTTTGACACAAGAAGTGATGAGGAAATATTCTTAGGATATTATATAAAGAACATATCCTACAAGTTGTTGAGAAAAAGAAGAAACAAGATAGTGGAAAGTGCTAATGTCATAGTAGATGAATTTTTTAAATATAATGATGAATCCGACAATAAGGAACCTAATGTCTATGATGGGTTTGTATATGGAAAACCTATGGAGTATGAAACTATAGAATAACTGATGGAGAGATAGGTTAATGAACAAGAAACTATTTAAGTAGTTGAAGGTACTCCAAAACCTAAACTGGTGTCCCCAAGGTATGTTAACCTGAATCATTCACCTAATCAAAATATTGATGATAGAAATACTAGAGTCTTGACAAGAAGAAAGGAAATAAAAAGTACATGTTTAGTATCTAAACATGAACCTAAAAATATGAAATATGCATTGAAAGATAATGATGGGTGTAATTCTATAGATGAATATTTAGAGAAAAGTGATAAAAATAAAAGTTGGACATTAGTGGCCAAACTGGTGGACAAGAATGCAATCGGGACTAAGAGAATTTTTAGAAATAAGATGAATGAGAAAGGTGAAGTGATAATGAACAAAGAAAGATTAATGTGTAAAGGATATGCACAAGAATATCTAGACTATTGTGAATTTTTTTTACCTATGGCTAGACTTGAAGGTGTAAGGATACTGCTTGCATATGCTTCTTACAAAGCATTCAAGTTATATCAAATAGATGTTAAGTCAATGTTTCTTAATTGTGATATAAGAAGAAGTATACATTGAACAACCAAAAGGATTTTCTAATGAAGAAGGTAAGAACATGGTATGAAAATTTCAAAAAGATATATATGGATTAAAGAAAGCACCTAGAGAATGGTGTGAGAGGTTGCACTCATATCTGATTCAGATTGGTTTTATAAGGAAATGTGACAATAGTAATGTATATTTGAAGATTGATAAATATTATATATTACTGATTGTAGAAATATTTGTTGATGATATGATTTTTTGTGGTAATGAACAAATGAGAAGATCATTTGCAAAAGAAATAAGGTAATAATTTGAGATGTCTATGATTGGTGAGATCAAATTATTTATTTTATTGTAGGTTCACTAGTTGAAAGAAAGTATCTACATCATCTAGTCAAAATATGTGAAAGAGATATTAAAAGAATTTGGGTTAGAAGGCTCAAAATCGGCCGGTACCCCTATGGTAACTAGTTACAAATTTTCATAAGAGGATGATTCTAAAAAGGTTGATGAGACTTTGTACACATCTATGATTGGTAAGCTGTAGTATGTGGTGCATAGTAGATAAGACATTGCATAAGCAGTTGGATTGGTAGATACATTTTATTATAATCCTAAGGAATCACTTTTTATTGTAGCAAAGAGATTCTTCATATATCTTAAGGGAATTTTAGATTATGGTATTTGGTATGGACATAAACCTAATTTTTTATTAAGTGTATTTACTGATGTTGATTGGGTAGGAACTGAACTGATGATTAGAAAAGAATAAGTGGAGGTGCATTTTTTCTTGGATATAGGCTTGTATCCTGGACAAGGAAGAAGTAGAAATGTATATCATAGTCAACAACTAAAGATGAATATGTTGCTACCAAAATTTAGTGTACATAGGCTGTGTGGATTAAGAAATTTTTTGAAGGAATTCAGGAAAAGGTAATTAAACTTGCAATTATCTATTCTCACAATACAAGTGCCATGGACATATCTTAAAAAACTAGTGATGCACTCTAAGACTAAGAACATAGCTATCAAATATCATTTTCTTATAGAAAAAGGTACAAGAGAAGGAAGTGAAGTTGGAATATGTGCCAACTAAGGAGTAGGTTGTTGACAATATCCTAAAGCCATTACCTAAGGATGATTTTGAGTAGCTAAGAGGTAATTTAGGGTTTTTTTCCCTTACCTAAATTGAATTAAAAGAATATTCTAGTGCATGAATCCAAGTGTATTCTAGTGAATAATTTTATGTTTAGATTGATGTTGGGAGGTTAGTCCTTAGGGGGAGTAGTCTATGAAGTGATGTGTTCGGTTGAATCAGGTACAAGAAATAAGACATAAGGTGTATTTGACACCTTTGTCATTGTCATCAAAGGGGGAGAGTAAGTAAAGAAGAGATTGAAGGAGATTGTTTAGAATTATAGAAGGAAAGTTGCAGATAAGAAAAGTTCAGTAAAAGGGCCCGAGTAACTGCAAGATCCTAGTGTAAGACAAAAGTTGGAATATTTTTCTATTCCTAGTATTGTTAGTATTGATGTGAGTGTTTCTATGAAGAGTAGAGAGTGTTTCCATAAATTATAAAGGGGGAGATTGTTGGCATAACTGATGCTGACTGATAATGTGATGGTAAGTGATTTATGGATCTATCATGGTATATATTTCATTGTATGATGATCAATTATTGAGTTGTCATTGATGTCAATTATGGACCTAGTATAGATAGTATGTTGTTGAGTATAAGGTTGATCATCAAAGTGGTGTGGTAAGTTTTCACTTACAGAAATTCATATGGGAAACTCATTGATGTCTTAGAATGTCAAATGCATGACCTCTACTGTTGAGATTTCCTAGTAAGAAATTTATGATCAGATGAATTATAATAGTGCAAATACTAGAAGAGTTAGTTACAAGTGATTTGATTGGGTTGTCAAATCTTTTTTATGTCTTGTAATGTGATTACAAGATATGGTTTCTAAAAATGATTGGATGATATGGTTTCAATCACAAAAAATTTGGATGACCAAGGTGAAGGTTATATGGCCAGTGACGAGAGTCAAAATTTTGAATAGGTTGAAGTGTTTATGTTGTTGAGTGATAGTTGTTAAATCCTTTTATCGGTGATTAGTGAGGATGTTGTGGTGATTTTGATTAAGTTATTCATAATATGGTGATGTTTCTTAAAGATTGGAGGTGATGATGTGGCATCACATTGTTTGAAGCTAGTGTGTGGAGAAGATTCTAGATGAAGGTTGTGTATGGTTTAAATCTTTAAGAGTTAGTTACAGGTGATTTGATTGGAAATTTATGGTGTACATTAATTTTTTTTATTCATGAGTTGGATTTGAGTGTGGAGATTCAAATTCAAAATTGTAAGCCATTTAGGGAAATATTAAGGCAGTGAAAAACTTAAAGGCTTGATGAACAATATATATTGAATGAATTTGAGAGGTTTTAGTGTTGATCAAGTGTTGGGAAAGTGCAGTGTTAAGTGAAAATTATTATCAAGGAAAAGAAGAGATAAGTGTGTTAAGAAGTGATTGTGTGCTTCGGTGGATATGATCAATAAGAGGTAATGCTATTCTACAGATCATTGTTCATGTTGTTTCCCAACAGTTACAAAAGTCAAAATCCTTTAATCGAGTGGATCCTAGCAGGTCCCTATTGTAAATCCTTGAAAAAGTTGGCACATTAGTTCATGTTTGAAGTCTTGTAACAATGCTACTCTTAATAGGGTAAAGGTCATAATGGGCCTAGAGGTAAATACCTTAACCACATGGTACCTAATAGTTCTTTTGTTAACTCCTAATAGGGTTAAGCTCCTCACAGGGTGTGCTTTAAAAAATTACAACATTTACTGGGTACTAATCCCCACCATGGTTTTTTTTCCAATTTGGATTTCCATGAGATAAACATCTATGTCATATTTTTGAATCATTTTATGGATGTTCTTATGGTTATGATTTTCATTTTCTACTATTAAAGTGAATGTTGTGAATTTTTCTATAAAGTTTGCATGGTTGATAAAAACTTGAAAGTTATTATATTATTGATTCACCCCTCTCCTCTCTATAATTTGAGCTTAGAATTAACAAAACTGTTTAATAAAATCATTAGAAAGTTTCTTAAATGAGTCAATAAATAAGAAGGAAAATAATTTTACAATTGTAAGGCCTTATCTCTAAATACTTTAGTAAATGATTGAGCCATTAGTTTAAGATCATAAGAAAAGTGACTACATGCAAGGTTCAAAATATTTTCACACAAATCAACGGAAAACATTTTTTGATATAGATTTTTTAAATGAGATATGTCATATATTTCATGATAATGACACAAATGATATCAAGAAATAAAGGGATAGCAATTTCATAATAGAGAATATTAAATTTTAATTGGGTCACAGATATAATATGTTGTTGTAAGGATGCAAAATTTTGGGCAAGGCTATTAATGGTTTGTTCAATAGGTGTGGTATAATTGGAGATATGTGAAAGTGAAGGATTTAGAACATTATAATAAATAGAGAGAGTATTGGAATATGAAAGTATGGCATTATGATAACTAGGTGTATGAGATGGTTGGGAAATACACGAGACACATGTTTAAGGATGAATGATAAGAATAAGAATGCTTCCAAGAATAACATTTGTAGGATTACTATTTCAAATATATGTATCTGTGAGAGATGGAGTATATGTAGGTACATCATTTAATGAAGTGGGAATAGGACTCTAAGTCTCAACACTATTATTAGGGTGTGAGAGATTAAAGTCTTGAGAAATACCTTCTATACACTTAAGATTTTAATTAATATTATGAGATATGCAATGAAATAAATCAATACCATTTTTATCATTATGAATCAACATCCTCAATACTTATACTAAAGAGATGACGTCCATATTAGAATTCTTTTGATCTAACAATTGCTCATTTTTTTAAAATTATCATAATAGTTTTGCACCTAGGTAGGAAACACTCCTAAGGGTTCATCTTCATCATGAAAAGAATGAGAAAAGGGGCCCTCAACAATAGGAGATATATTAATAGTTGGGATAATAGTACATCATCCCCACTCTTATGCAGTGTATTAGATGTCTTGGGATCAAAGGAATTCATAAGTCTATGAATTCTTCTAATCAGAATTCTATATATAGGGCATAAGGTTATGACATTCATGCATAAGGTTTTCAAAGAGTGAGATTATTAAACAATGCAAACTAATAAGACTTTTTTTAATCTAAACATCTTATGAACTAAATGTAAATGAGATTTTATATAGAAAAATAGAGATCATATAAAATAAAATGTAGTGCATCATTAATACTATACATAAAGGATAATTAAATATGTGGAATAAGCTCTAATTATTCAAAATGTAATGTATATAAATTATATTTAAACACTAAACAAGAATGGAAATTTTATGAGTCAGGCTCATGAAAATGTACCATAAGTAAATAGGTTGGGGTTGTAAGTTCACATAGGATAATTAACTAGGTCCTATGTCCTTTATGTTGCATTGCAATGAATATAACTCGCTTAGGATCAAAATGGAATCAAGCTCCAAGTGGCCACAATGGTTTTCCTACCAATTATGTGATTGAGAAGATGATGTATGAGTGTAAAATTGATTGGAAGATGAAACATTTTTGTTTAATAATGAAAAAAATTGACTTTTAAAATAAATATATCAAAAAAGATATAAAAGGAATTTTTTTCCACTGGAAATAGAGCCCAAAAATTTTTAATGACTTGTAGATTCTATTTGCAGCAAATATGGAGGAACTAGGTGAATTGGATCAACCTGTATTGTGAACTAGGTTGACTAGGTTGACGAATGCCCTATGCTTTGGACTATTTTAAATTCTATACTATAGTTCAGATCATGCACTTCTATTCCATTGCTAACATTTTTGTCACTTTTTTTAGGACATAAAAAAGAGAAATTATTTGATAGAGAGGGGTTTTTCCTTAGTGAAACCCTAGTTAAAGATTCAACATTAAAATTTAATTAAAATAAACTTTATTTTGAAGTGTGCTACTACAAAATGAAGGAAAAATTTTAACATGAAATATTTATTCCTTCAAAAAAAACTTGGAATCATAATGTCTATGAAATTTCTTGAAGTAGTCTTGAATGTTGTTGTAGTATCCTAAAAATTTTAGGAGAACCAAGGATAATTTCACAAATGTCTATATCTATGAATACTCTGCTAATCTTCAATGTTGATATGCTTGATATCAGTAATAGAAACACCCCAAGGTGGGCTTGCAAAAACTCTCTCTAAGACTTTACTTGTCCTAATCTTCCCAACATCCTAAGCACACTTCTAGGACCCTAATAGTCTTTTCTCCCTTTTCCTAAGAATACTCCAACCCAACTCTATAAATTGATTTTCTTGTGCTTCACCTTGAAGGATTACTATCATTAAGGGTGCTTCTATTCTTCACTCCTCCTTGGATGTCTCCAAGTGAAAATTCATCATAAACTCCTCACAAGTGTTGTATGGGGTGCATTATTCATTACAATAGCTATTTGAATCCCTAATAATCCCATTTGAATAGGGTTTCAAGACTTCTCCCATCAGTTTGTAGATTCACTATGTTCTTGGCCTAATAGGCCCAACTGGTCTAGTAGCCCTAAATAGGGTGTTTTTCCCAATTCTTCTAAAAAACTTCCAAATGACTCCAAGAAAAAATTAACATTTAGATACCCTTTTGGGAAATGTTAAATATTTTGGTGGTCTTAGGGTTCTAGGGTTTGAATATAATAGATTCCTAGTTTATAGGGAATATAGGGCTAATAGGGCTATAATAGTGTAGTCCAATAATTTCTACCTAGAAATCTATCTAAATGGATTGGCCAATGCCTAATCTTATTAACAGATATCAATAGGACTATTATCTCTTTGAAATCATTCTTGGTTCAAGCTTTCATTCTTTCCTCTGCAAATGCACATCAAATCTTCACTATCATGCACATAGCCAGGTACACTAGTCTCACCTAGGGCATGGTGCTAAAAATAGCTATCTTGTTCTTTTGGATTCCTACCTACATATTTACAATGTACACAGGCTCCCCTAACATATTCATCCAAGCCCTAGTGACTATTAGGAATGAATGCTAAATGTTTGGTAGCCATTCTGTAGCATTTGTTGTTGCATTTATGACTATGATTGTCATTGATGTCAACATAGTGATTTACCAGAGACTTGTAGAGAAGTAGATAGTGTTTGGATTAGCGCACGTGGGATATTGAAGTTGGAGCTATGTGATGTTGTAGATATACTCTTTGATATGTTATATGGTTATGGTTAAGAGGGCAGAAAGTAATTCATTTATTAATGGAAGTTATGAGCATTTTGGTGGAACTAGTATTCAGGCAGTGTTCCTGATTAGTAGTTTGTGGAAATCGGATGATATCTCCTAATCGGGATGGAAGCTAGTTTTGCATAGTTAAAGTGAAGTTGAATACATGTTGTTAGTGCTATGGATGATAGCACAAACTTTGAGGTCACACGAGTGAAGAATTATTGTAGTTGGAACCTGACAGTTTTGTGTAATATTGATGTAGTGTGTGGAAACTTTTATTTTGTAATTGTATGCCAACTCATTTGTAATTACTTGAGTGTGGTATAAAGGAAGGAATGTTTTTCCTTGTTGTAGCATGGATGAAGTATGGTTGGATGTGTTGATGTACGCATGAAGTGAAGAAAAGAGCTAATTGTGAAAGTGAATTTGGGAAGGAAGACATGCGAAGTACATAGATTTGAAATTGAGATCTGGTGTAACAGTGAGTGTAGTTTGGCAGAGTCAAATAAGAGGTAACATATTGTTGAGATCAGTGATCTTTTGGTATTATTATGTTGAGTAATACAAAGATCAGTTGGACAATGTGCTCAGTGATGTTACCTTGAAGTTGTTTGGGCAGTGGGTACTTCTGTCTTCCATAACTCTTAATAGGGTTAGAATCTTTTAACAGGGATTCAAAATCTCATAACAAGAATTCATATGTATTGAATTTATTTCCTAAGACTCCTAATAGAGTCCATCCTATCATAAGGAATATTCATATTAGTGCATCTTTTGTGGGCATCATTCCCATTAGGGTTTACTCTTTGATCAAGAGGTTCCCTAATCAACATATTTTGTGTCATTACGTTATTGTGTATGAATATCTTTCTATGGTTGGTAATTATACTGCTTACATTGTTTAATTCTATTGAAATTGATAAAATTTATAATTATCAGATAACTAATTCCCCCCCCCCCCCCCCTCAATTATCTTGGTGGACCTTACTTTCTAACAATGGGTATTAGAGCGACAGGTCCTTGAAAAAGAAGTTTAAGAGCTTAAGGAGATCCATGGAAAATTTTAGAAAAGAAAACCCTAAGTTTGATGGGGTAAATTTTGATAGCTGGAAAGAAAAGATGAAGAGACACCTACTATGTTTAGGACTAGGTTATTGGTTGATTAAAAAGAATGATAAGACTATCATTGAAGAGGATAATTTTGAAACATGCACTGGCAATGAGAGAGATCTATTCATGTGTAACATACTTGCAAGAGAAGCACTCTTGACAGCCCTTCTGGAGAATGAGTACAGTCAGGTAAAATGTTTGAAAAAATCTTATGATATTTGGAAAGCTTTACACTCTACTTTTGAAGGTGATGAACATGCAAAGAGAGTTAGATTACATAATTGGATATGTGCATTTGAAGATATAAGAATGATGGAAGATGAATCTGTTAGAAGCTATATTGGTAGAATGTCAAAAATTGTTACATGCATAAAATATTGTGGAGGAACAAAGAAAGAGAATGAAGTGATATGGAAAATTCTGAGGACATTGACTTTGTCAAGAAGCATTAGTGTGAGTGGAGATTATGCTGGCAGCAACAAATCTAGAAATGAAGAAGACAAGAATTTTGAAGAAGGTATTGCCTTGCTTGTGAAGAGAGAACCAGACGGTAAGAAAATTTTTAAATGTTGGACTTGTCAAGAATATGGTCATTTTGCATCTAAGTGTCCTAAGAGAGTTAAAAATTATAGAAACAATTTCAAACCTAGAAGATCTAAGGAATGTTATTATGCTAATGATGAAGATCTTGAAACTAGTATAGAAAGAAATCTAAGTGAAAGTGATACTGAGAATAATGATGTCATAGGATTTGTAGCAATTAAAGAAGACAATCCTAAAACTAATGTTAAGGAAGAAAAATCCTTAGTTTCTCAAGTTGAAAAGAAATCTGATTGGATTATAGACAACGGTTGTTCACATCACATGACTAGAGACATGAAAAAGTTCATAAAGTTTAACGATTATGATGGAGGAGTTGTTAGAGTTGGAAACAATGCACCTTTCTTGATTAAAGGTATAGGATCTATTACTCTTGATGGAAAGACTAATACTGATGATGTTTATTTTGTGGATGGATTGAAACATAATCTTTTGAGTGTTGGACAGTTAGTTGATAAGAGATATCAAGTTTGGTTTACTGCGAAAACTTGTGTGATAAAGGATAAAGATGGAAATCTAATTGGAACTGGATCTAGAGCTAGAGATAATGTATTTCAGTTGGATCCTACTGAGATAACATGTTTGATTAGTAAAATTGATGATAGTTGGTTATGGCATAGAAGGTTTTGTCATATAAACTTTGATAACATTGTGAAAGTAAGTACTACACTTGTAGTACGGGATTTGCCTAAAATTATGAATCCTACTAACATGATTTGCAAAGAATGTGTGATGGCTAAATAGAAGAGAAGTTCTTTTCCCAGTAAGAGGTTTACATCTACAAAAAAGTTGGAGATTGTTCACATAGATTTGAGCGGTCCTACCAGGACTAGAGGATTCTATGGAGAAAGGTATTTTATGATTCTTGTTGATGATTTTACAAGAATGATGTGGATTGCATTTCTTGAAGAAAAGTCTGAAGCATTTGATAAGTTTAAGATCATTAAGAATAAAGTTGAGAATGAATCTATAATGAAGATTAAATGTTTGAGATCTGATAGAGGTGGAGAATTTACTTCTAGAGAGTTCAACACTTTTTGTGAAGAAAATGACATTAAGACATAGTTTTCATCCCCTAGGACACCTGAAAAAAATGGTATTGTAGAAAGAATAAATAGATCAGTGACTGAAGCAACAAGAGCTATGTTATTTGGAAATAATTTGGCGAAGATATTTTGGAGAGAAGTAGTGAACACAACAGTGTATGGAATGAATAGAGTACAAATCATAGTAGACACAGACAATACACCCTATGAATTATGGTTTGGACATGCACCCTCAGTTAAGTATTTTAGAATTTTTGGAAGTAAATGTTATATAAAGAGAGATGATGACATTGGAAATTTTGATCCTAGAAGTGATGAAGGTATATTTCTTGGATATTCTTTGAAAATAAAAGCCTATAGATGTTACAATAAAAGAACTAAAACTATTGTTGAAAACACAAATGTTAAAGTTGATGAAAATTTTAAAATTTAGGAAAGATTGCCTAATTATGAATTAGATAAAGAAGCTCATCCTAAACCTAACAATGGAACTACTAAATTATTTTATGAAACTGACAGTGATTTGTTAAATGAAAGCCACAATGAATTCATTGAAGAACCTACACATGAAGTGAGATCTGAGACAGTGACACCTAACAAGAATTTATCAAGAAATAATCCTATTGAGAAAATTATTTGAAGCATTCAAAGAGGAGTTCTAACTCAGAATAAGGTATAAGAACAGTTATGTTTGATTTCTCAAATTGAACCTAAAACTACTAGTGAAGCTTGTGAAGATGAAAGTTGGACTAATGCTATGAAAGAAGAACTAGATCAGATTGAAAAGAATGTTATTGGAACTAAATGGGTATTCAGAAGCAAGATGAATGAACAAGGATTAGTAAGAAACAAAGCAATATTGGTATGTAAAGGATACTCACATCAAGAATGAATTGACTATGAAGAAACCTTTGCACATGTAGCAAGAATTGAAGTAGTAAGAATGTTTTTGGTTTATGCAGCTTATAAGAAGTTCAAAGTATATCAGATGGATGTGAAGTCATCATTTTTGAATGGAGAGTTGGAAGAAGAAGTCTACATTGAGAAGCCTAAAGGTTTTCCTTTAACTCAAGAAGGAGACATGGTATGCAAACTGAAGAAAGCATTATATGGACTAAAGCAAGCACCTAAAACTTGGTATGCAAGACTGGACAGGTATTTGTTAAAGTTGGGATTTACAAATGGAACAGCTGATAGAAATCTGTACATAAAAGAAATTGAAAATGGTTTGCTGGTTATAGTTATTTTTGTTGATGACATTATTTTTGGAGGAGAAGATGAAACTAGTGACAAATTTTCTGATGAAATGAAGACTGAATTTGAAATGAGTATGATTGGTGAAATGAAATACTTTTTGGGATTATAGATAAAACAAAACAATGATGGTATCTTTGTGAGTTAGACAAAGTACCTGAATAATTTATTGAAAAGATTTGGAATGGAGAACTATAAACTAGTTGGAACACCTATGGTAACTAGACATAAATTATCTACCATAGATGAAACACCGATAGTTGAATAGAAGAAATATAGATCTATGATTGGAGGATTGCAGTACTTGACTCATACAAGACCTGATATAGCACATTCAGTTGGAATTGTAGCAAGATTTCAAGCTGAACCTAGAGGATCACATTATGTAGTAGTAAAGAGGATACTGAGATATTTAAGAGGCACAATGGACTATGGATTGTGGTATGAAAAATATGATGATTTTACCCTATGTGCATATACATATGCTGATTGGGGAGGTAGTGTTGATGATAAGAAAAGCACCAGTGGTGGAGCATTTTTCCTTGGAGGAAGATTGGTTTCTTGGCTAAGCAAGAAGTAGAATTGTATCTCACAGAGTGCAACAAAAGTAGAATATGTAGCAGCAGTAAACAATTGTAACCAAATAATTTGGATGAAGAAAATGCTAAAGGATATTGGAATAAAGTTTGTTGAACCTGTGGTCATACATTGTGACAATGCCAGTATAGTCAGTATGTCTAAGAACCCTGTATTACATTCTAAGACAACATATAGAGATTAAGTATCATGTTGTAAGAGAGAAAGTTGTCGAGAAAGAAGTTAGACTTGAGTACATAAGTACAAAGGAGTAGATAGAAGACATATTTACAAAGCCTTTGCCTAAGGATACATTTGAGTATCTAAGAGGTATTCTTGGGGTTATGCCCTGGCCTACTTTTGAGAAGTGATGCAGTTGGTTGCATCCATCCAGTGGTATATAAGCCTTATTTTTCTTCTGGACTGGATGTTGGTACTTCCTCTATGGGGGAGTATGTGTATCTGAGTTGAGTCATGAGGACTCTAGTGAATGTCTTTTGACATTGGAGTTGTTGTTGACATAATGATAAGATTTCTATCATTGATGTCAATGGGGGAGAAGTGTACATGATGAAAACAATTTGTACTATTTGAACAGGAAAACAAAGCAAGATTTGATTGATGAAGAGGAATTGAAATATTTTCTTGAAGCAACAGTATTACAGTATTGGATTTTTGGAACATTGGATAATTTTTTTTCATCTATGTTGCCATCAATGCCAATGGGGGAGATTTTTAGGAATGAATGCTAAATTTTTGGCAGCCATTTTGTAGTAGGTGTTGTTGCATTCGTGACTATGATTGTCATTGATGTCAACACAGTGATTTACCGTAGACTTGCAGAGAAATAGATAGTGTTTGGATTAGCGCACATGGGATATTGCAGTTGGAGCTATGTGATGTTGAGGATATACTCTTTGATATGTTATATGGTTATGGTTAAGAGTGCAAAAATAAATTCATTTATTCATGGAAGTTATGAGCATTTTGGTGGAAGCAATATTTAGGCAGTGTTCCTGAGTAACGGTTTGTGGAAATTAGATGATATCTCCTAATCGGTATGGAATCTGGTTTTGCACAGTTAAAGGGAAGTTAAAGACACATTTTTAGTGATTTGGATGATAGTACAAACTTTGAGGTCACACAAGTGAAGAATTATTATAGTTGGAAGCCAACAGTTTTGTGTAATTTTGATGTACCACATGGAAACTTTTATTTTGTAATTGTATGCTGACTCATTTGTAATTACTTGGGTGTGGTATAAAGGAAGGAATGTTTTTCCTTATTATAGCATGGATGAAGTATGGTTGGATTTTTTGATGTACACATGAAGTGAATAAAAGAGATAATTGTGAAAGTGAATTTGGGAAGGAAGACATGCAAAGTACAAAGATCTGAAATTGAGATCTGGTGTAATAGTGAGTGCATTTTGGCACAGTCAAAGAAGAGGTAACATATTGTTGAGATCAATGATCTTTTGGTATTATTCTATTTAGTAATACAAAGATCAATTGGATAGTGTGTTCAGTGATCTTACCCTGAAGTTGTTTGTGCAGTGGGTCCTTTTGTCTTCCATAACTCTTAATAGGGTTAGAATCTTTTAACAAGGATTCAAAATCTCCTAAGAGGGATTCATATGTACTGAATGTATTTCATAAGAATCCTAATAGAGTCCATCCTTTCACAATGAATATTCATATTAGTGCATCTTTTGTGGGCATCATTCCCACTGGGGTTTTCTCTTTGATCAAGAGGTTCCCTAGTCAACATATCTTGTGTCATTGTGTTATTGTGTATGAATATCTTTCTATGGTTGGTAATTATATTTCTTACATGGTTTAATGTTGTTGAAATTGATAATAGTTATAATTATTAGATAACTAATTCACACCCCCCCCTCTCTTAGTTACCTTGGTGGATCTTACTTTCTAACAGTGACTTCCAGAGTAGGATTCTATGGGGGAGCCATTCTTCCCAAAACCATTCTATCAACACCAACAACTATACAATTTACAAAACAATTTAAAAGAAAAAAGTAACATACTCAAAACCTCTACACTACTGAATAGAAATGGATTATAAATAACCCTACTTCACAAATATAACACTAACTTTCACACTTCAATTCATGCACTAACTCATGCACTCAAAACAAGTCAACTGTCACTGAAAACTAGAATTTTGTTCCTTCATTCCAATTCAAAAATTGTTCTTAAAACATACTACCTCAAGAAATGGGATCCTATAATAACTAAAATATGCCCCTCCATTTTTTTAGGCCACTAATATTTAATAACCATCCTTAACTTCGAAAGGATCAAGGTGGTGAATGTTGCATGCAACATTTGCAAAATTGCAAATGTTGTCATGACAACATTATGGCAACTTTTTCATTATTGCTCCAAAATACCTTTAATGACCACTAACTCCTACCAAATGATGTATAAACATCATTTAGGCCTTTTTAGGAACTTTTCCAATCTTACCTAAGTCTGGAAGACTTTTAGACCCAATTTCCACTTTTAGGCTATACTTGCACTATCTACTAGGAAAGCTTTAAACATATAGGTTGGATTGAGCCTAGTCTAATCCACCAAGGAACACACTTGAAAGACCTTAAAAGGTCAAATTAAAAGCTATTGACTTGGCTAGGTTCAGTATAAGCCAAAACTCTTAACTAGCTTAGGAGTTAGCCTAGGTGCTCCTGCACCATCCTCCCCAAAGGAAAAGACTTCAATGTATCATTGGATTTAGTAAGTTGGAATCTACTCCCAACTTCTTGAACTTTGATTCATTAATCTAGGTGGCTTCTTCATCAAATTTTCCATGCCATTTAATCAAGTTATCATAGTAACTTCTCTATCTGGTCTTCTTGTAGGCCCTGGAATCAAGTATCTTCTCTGCCTTCTTAGGTGGTGTAGGTGACAAGTTCAGCTCTTCTACATCCTTGATGACATTAGTAAGGCTCTTGTTTGGATCCAAAGTATGACCTTTATAAAGGATTAGGTTTGCAACATTGAAGATTGGAGACAAACCAGTATCATTCGGGAACTCAACCTTGTATGCATTATTGCCATATTTGGCCAAAATAGAACATGGCTCCAATCTTCTCATTTGAAGCTTATGTGGAAATATTTTTTGTAGTCTTTATTGGTTGATATGGACCATAGCTAGGTCTCCAAATTGAAATTGGACATCCTTTTTCCTTTCATCCATGTTTTTCTTGATCTTTTCTATTCTCTCTTGTACAGTCTTTCTCACTATTTCATGCACCTCTTTCATGGAGAGTGCAAAGTATTCACAATAACAACTAATCTTGGCTCCATCCTTGAGTTCTATGACCTCAAATATGCCTCTTGGGTGTAGGCCATAAACTATCCCAAAATGACTCTTACCATTAGTCATGTTCACAGTATCATTGTATGCATACTCTACCTATCCTAGGAGTTGATCCCAAGCTTGACTGTACTCCTTTGTAAGACATCTTAGTAAGTTCCCAAGGCTTCTATTTACCACCTCACTTTGGCCATCTATCTTAGGGTTGTATGCAGACCTGAAAGACAGATTTGTTACTAGCTTATGCCATAGTGTTTTCCAAAAGTAGCTCATAAACTTAGTATCCCCATCTGAGACTATACTCATTGGTAATCTATGTATCCTCACTACTTCCTTGAAGAACAAATGTGCTATGTGACTAGCATCATGCACTATTTTTCATGGGACAAAATGTTCTATTTTACTAAATCTATCTACAATGACATAGATGCTATCCATTCCTTGTTTGGTGTTTGGCAATCCCACAAAAATATCCATGCTCAAGAATTCCCATGGCCTACTAGGAATGGAAAGAGGTTGGTAAAGGCCAGCATTGGAAGATGTACCCTTTTCTTTCTGACACACCACACAACTCTCTACATATTTCCTAATCTCCCAATTTATTTTAGGCCAAAATTAAAACCTTTGAATTGACTCTTGGATCTTATTGACACCAAAATGCCCACTAAGTGTACCATTGTGCTTCTCTTGATTCAGATTTTCTCTAATAGACCCTCTAGGAAAACATAGTTGACTTCCTCTAAACCATAGATCACTTTTTATAGTATATTCAGATAATTCACTATGAAAATGGTTCTTGTGTTCTTGGAATACCTTATAAATCTCCACAAAGTCTTTATCTTCTATGTATAGGTCTTTGAAACTCTCAATACCCATGCTGTGTAGGTGTATTTATTTTGCAATCATAGATCTTCTTCTTAAGGCATCTGCTACCTTATTTTGTAGTCCCTTTTTGTGCTTGATGTTGAAAGTGTAGGTGTGCAAATACTCTACACACTTCATATGCTTATGACTGAGTTTATCTTGTGAATTTAGGAAACTTAGTGCTTGGTTGTCAAAAAAGACCATATACTCCTTTGGAATCATGTAGTGCCTCCATTTCCTTAGTACTTGGACTAGAGCATACATCTCTAGGTCATAAGAAGAGTAATTATTCTTATCATCACTAATCTTTTCACTATGGAAAGCCACTGGTCTTCCCTATTGGATTAAGACAACACCAATAGCCACATTTCTAGCATCACACTCAACTGTGAATAATTTCTCAAAACTTGGAAAAGTTAAAATTGGTTGAGTGGCAATGTTCTTCTTCAACAACTCAAATCCATGGGTAGATTTCTCATTCCAAACAAACTTAGTTTTCATCCCTCCTCTTATGGTATCAAACATAGGAGCACAAATAGCACTAAATTATTTAATGAACTTCCTATAGTATTGAGCTAAACCATGAAAGCTTCTCACCTCTGTTGTTATCTTTAGAGTGGGCCAGTTGATAATTTCTTCCAATTTTCTAGGATCCATCTTTAGATTACCTTGAGAAAATACAAACCCAAGGTACACTAGCTCTGGCCTCATGAATTCACATTTTTCCAAGTTTATCATTAATTTATCCTCATGTAGCTTCTTGAAAACAATCTGCAAATTTTTGAGATGTTCATCTTTGGTCTTTCTATATAAAATAGTTTATCATCAAGATCCACTACCACAAATTTTACAATGTAGTCTTTAAGGACTTCATTCACGAGTCTCATGAATGTGGAGGGGGCATTGGATAGCCCAAATGGCACTATAATCCATTCATACAAACCTTTTTTTCATTTTGAAGGCTATCTTCCATTCATCTCCCTCATGGATTCTAATTTGGTGGTAACCACTCTTTAGGTCAATCTTAGTAAAGTATTTAGCTTCTCTTAGGCATTCCATTAGGTCTTCTATCCTAGGGATAGGGAACCTAGACCTAATGGTTATCCTATTTATATCTCTTGAATCTGAACATAGCCTCCAATTTCCTCCCTTTTTAGGTGCTAAGATAGTGGGGACAACACAAGGACTAATACTTTTCCTAATGAGACCTTGGCTTAGGAGTTCTTGAATTTCCTTAGGAATTTCCTCATTTTATTGAGGGGTCATCTTATAGGCTACCTTGTTAGGTAGGTGGCTCCAGGGATGAAGTTAATCTGGTGACTTACATCTCTCTTATGGGGTAGGGTTGATGGTTTTCCATCACTTACAATGCCCTCATATCTCTGCAACATCTCTTGTACTTCTTTTGGCAATTCTAGCTCCTTAACTATCTTGTCAATACATTCTTTCTTTGGCTTAAACAAAAGTGAAAAACCTACTCCCTCTCCTTCATTTAAGGTCTCTATGAAATCCTTCTCACTAACCATAAGAAAATTTCATCCTGATGATCTCATTTCTCCATCATCTAGCAGTGACTATATTTTGAAAGTCACATTGTCCTTGAAAGAATAAGAATTCTTTCCTCCATCATGCATGGCATGTATTTCAATTTTCCATGACCTCCCAAGGAGTAGATGAAATGAATCCATAGGTAGGACATCACACAAAACCTTGTCTTTGTATCTTCCAATTGAAAATTCCACCCATGCTTGTTCATTGACAAGGACATATTGTCCTTTGTTCAACCAAGTGACCTTGTATGGGTTTCTATGTGGTATTCTCTTCATTTTTAGCTTGTTGACTGCCTCCTCTGACACTATGTTGTCAATAGACCTTGAGTCTATAATGACTCTACAAAATTTGCCCATCATTTTTCACTTCACTCTAAATAGTGACCTCCTCTAACTTGGTTCCTCTTTGACTGGCTCCTTTATCAATGTCCTTCTCATCATGAGATTCTCACCTTCTTCTGACTCTAGGGGTACCTCAAGGTGTTTATTTCCACCACTAGTCTCCTCTTGAACATAATTTACCCTCTTGTCACTTTCATGAGAAGTAGAACCTTTGTCTGGACATTTGTATGCAGGGTGTCCCATTTGGTTTTAGTGGTAAGACTTCATAGTGGGAAAATAAGAACCTCTACCTTGACTACTGCTTCTTCCTCTCCAATTTCTATTAGAGATTATTCCTCTATTGGAGTTTCCTCTACTTGAACTCCCCTCTTTTTGCTTAGTAAGTTTTGCCTCACCTTGACACTTGGTCTCTAAACTTCTTCCACCATATCCACCTCTCTTTCCTCTATTGTCTCTTCATGTGCCTCTACCTCTCATAGTATTGGAGTCTTACTTCTTTCTTAGCTTCTCCTCTACCTTCACTACTATTTAGTGGCATCTCTGAATAGTGTCAAGAGTCAGGAGGCTCATCTCATCTTGTATAGTCCACTTGAGACCATTAAGGTACCTAGCTACCTTCACCTTCTCATCTTCTGCAACTCTTGACCTCATGCATAATCTCTGAAAATCTTCAGCGTAGGAGTTCAGATCTAAGTCTTTCTATCTAAGAATTTGTCTCCTTTTATGAAACTAGATTTCATAATCCTCTGGTACATAGGCATCTCTAATTTTTGCTACCATAGCCTTCCATGTAGCAATGAGCTTCTTACCTTCCTTCTCTCTCACATCTTGGATGAATTTCTACCAAGTGAGTACAGGACCTCTAATTCTAGCCTTAGCAACTTTGAATCTTTGAGCTTCCATTATAACATCACATTCAAAATGGTTCTCAATTCCTTCAATCTAGTCTAGGACTATTTATGGCTCCATCTTTCCATTGAAGATTGGAATCCCTTCTAATGCCTTTCCACTTAATGCCATCAATTCCTTAAAGAATGGTTCTTCAGCTAGTATTGGGTATGGTTTAGGGACCTCATCCTCTAAGAGTATCTCTTTTTTTTTTCCATCAATCTTGTGTTTAACTTCTTTGGCCTTCTCATATACTTCATCCACTTTTTGTTCTAGGTGAGCCAATCTATCTCTGAGCAATCTATTTTCTTCTTATTGCTCTTCTACGTTCTTAACCAACTCAGCATTTTTCACCATTGTAGAGTCTCCTAATGACTCCTCTGGTTGCAACATTCCCCACAAGCATAGTCTTATAGGCTTTGATATCAATCTGATAGAAACACTCCAAGGTGGGCTTGCACAAACTCTCTCTAGGAATTTACTTGTCCTAATCTTCCCAAGATCCTAAGCACACTTCTAGGACCCTAATAGCCTTTTCTCCATTTCCATAGGACTACTCCAACCCAACTCTATGAGATGATCTTCTGGTGTTTCACCTTAAAGGATTACTATCATTAAGGGTGCTTCAACTCTTCACTCCTCCTTGGATGTCTCCAAGTGAAAATTCATCATAAACTCCTTGCAAGAGCTATAAGGGGTGAATTCTTCATTAAAAAACCTATTTGAATCTGTAATGACCCTATTTGAATAGGGTCTAAAGACTTCTCCCATCGGGTTCAAGATTCACTATGCTCTTGGCCTAATAGGCCTAATTGGTCTAATAACACTAGACATGGTGTTTTTCCCAATTCTTATAAAAAACTTCCAAATGACTCCAAAAAATTTCACATTCAGATACCCTTTTTGGAAACCTTAAATATTTTTGTGGTCTTAGGGTTCTAGGGTCTTTGTATAGCAGATTTCTAATTTATAGGGCAAGTAGGGCAAATAGGGCTATAATAGCACGCAGTCCACTGATTTATACCTAGAAATCTATCTAAATCGATTGGCCAATGCCTAATCTTATTACTAGATATCAATAGGACTATTATCCTTCTGAAACCATTCTTGGTTCAAGATTTCATTCTTTCCCCTGCAAATGCACATCAAATTTTTGATTGTCATGCACCTAGCTGGGTACACTAGTCTCACCTAGGGCATGATGCTAAAAATAGCTATCTTTTTCTTTTGGATTCCTACCTACATATTTACAATGTATAGAGGCTTCCCTAACATAGTCATCTAAACCCTAGTGACTTCCATAGTAGGATTCTATGGGGGAACCTTTCTTTCCAAAACCACTTTGTCAACACCAATAACTATAGAATTTACAAAACAATTTAAAAGACTAAACTAATGTACTCAAAACCTCTACAATACTAAACATAAATTAGAAATAACCCTACTTCACAAATCTAACACTAAATTTCACACTTCAATCCATGAACTAACTCATGCACTCAAAACAAGTCGATTGTCACTGAAAACTAGAATTTTGTTCATTCATTCCAATTCAAAAATTATTCTTACATCATACTACCTCAAGAAATGTGATCTTATAATAACTAAAATATGCCTCCTCCATGTTTTTATGCCACTAATCATTAATAACCACCCTTAACTTTGAAGGGATCAAGGTTGTCGATGTTGCATGCAACATTTGCAAAATTGCAAATGTTGTCATGACACTGTTATACACTGAGTTTGCACCCTTAGTTCAAGCTCTCTTGGTCTTCATAACTCAATATAACTTGGGAATCATCTCAAGGTTGTGGGACCTTTTGCTAATCGAGATGAAACCTCCAGGTTCTAGGCTGGTTCCTCTTGGATTATCACCTTAGTTTGCACTTAACAGGAAAGTAAATCTTTTGAGGGAAAGGGTTAGAAGGAATGCATGAAATGGAAATGACTGAAAGAAAACTATCCTACTGGGTGATGCACCAAAAATAGGGTTTGGATCTCAGTATAGAGGGATGAAATCATTGAAAGACCTAGGTCTAGTAGATCACAACTTACTGAATAGGCTTGCATAAGTATTTCATAAGAGGGCCTGAACATTAGACACAACCTATGACCTGCAAGCAGACATTCTCTTCAGCAAAAGGGAATAGGAATGAGACAGAATGACATAGGGCTAAAGAATACCCACAAAATCACTCAAATTAGATCGACACAGTAATACACATATAAGATGAAAGTAAGAGGGATCAAGAACCCTAAATATCACTGAAAAGCATTCATAAACCTTAATCCAATAAGAGATAATGCGAACAAGGAAGCACAATGACATGAATGATTGTCACAAACTACCTCTACAATATTTGTATTATTAATGGGAATCTACAGAATGTGAGAAACCAGAGGACAAGAAGAAATTCCATAGATAGCTTCCCAAGAAAGAGTCTTTCTGATGAAGGGTGCTCCCCTTAGTACCACAAACACAACAGAAATAGAGAAACAACAACAATAATATGCAAGAACAAAAAATTGGCTTCTTATTATCTCCACAAATGTGGAATTACAAACTTTTAGAATTATAATATGCAAATCCACATGGGCATTCCCTTACAATATTCTATAGGACAAAGCCTCGAATCAATACCCAGATCTACTACCTAGAACTGCCCTAGACAACACTACGGGCCTTCTTTATATAGGCAATTTCCACCGCCCGAGAAGGTTCCAGAAATTTAGCCCTAAGGGCTGACCAAACTTAGAATTATTTTATTTTTCAATTTATTACATCAAAGTTGGCTCAAAATAACTTTTGAAACCCGAACAGAAATTTTGAAGAAAAATTATTTTCCGCCATTTCAGGTGGCCTGACTTCCGGAGACCATAAGTCATCACCAATTGACCCGATTGACTATTATAGCCCCATTTCGGAAATGCCACGAAGCACTCTACAGGCTTGACCCACGTAAAGCGCCTGTCACCCAATTTTTTGACCTCATTCGGGGCCTCTAAAGCTTTCAAAATTGAGTTCAAAGTTTCTATACCCTGCTACCAATACCGAAAATCTTCAATATCTTCAAAACTAGACCTGATCTAGCCATGAAACTTTGTTGGCAGGCTGATATGACTGAGATGAACCTCCACATGTAAAATCAAAACATTCTAAGATCGTAAGACGAACTTACTAAAAATAGCAAGTTTCCATAAATAGCAACTCTGCACAAGATAGCCCTTATTGAATACAAAAAAAAAAATATTTTTGGGTGATGCAAGATTGCTCTTACACCTAGGATGCTCTTGCATCAGACACCCGAGGTAATTTGAGAAGTGACCCTATCATGACTCAGGTGTGTAGAGGAAAACCAAGATGGTTAACCTCCTCCTTTGTTAGCCATGATGAATCTCCAACGGGTCGTCCTTTCCATTTGACCAAATACTCTTCATATGTCCTATTCCTTGTGCTTCTGCCAACACAACTATCCAGTATGTCTTCAATCTCCTTGGTATCTGAACTACTTGCTGGAATACTCCACTGTGCTACTGCAACCTCATCTTCAAGACCTCCTTCATGATACTCTGTCAAATCTGAAATGTTAAACACTGGTGAAATATTCAGCTCACTAGGCAGTTCTACCTCATATGCATTTCCTGAATCATGCTTCTTCAATATCTTACATGGTCCAAACTTGTTCATTTTCATCTTGTTATATGTACCAACTGGAAATCGCTCCTTCCGCAAATGAACCATGACTTCATCTCCAACCTAAAATTTCTTATGCCTCCTTTTCTCATCTGCCTTAGACTTATACTGCCCATTCATCTTGGTAATATGCTTCCTCACCTCCTCATGGATGTTCTTCAAGTGTTTTGCAAAATCCTCAGCTTCAACACTACTTATTTCCCCTTTATCTATCTTTCTCAATTCAGATGCATTTCTTGGACTACTTCCATATACAATCTAGAATGGTGATTTACCAGTGCTTCTGTTGACAAAATTATTGTATGCAAATTCTGCCTATGGTAAAATCAAATCCCATCCTGTTGGTTTATCTCCAACCAAACATCTCAGCAAATTTCTCAAACTTCTATTCACCACCTCTATCTGTCCATCAGTCTGTGGATGATGTGATGGACTGAACTTCAAATCTGCCTTCAACTTCTTCCATAATGTCCGCTAGAAATATCCAACAAACTTAGTATCTCGATCTGAAACTATGGTCTTTGGCAAACCATGTAGTCTCACCACTTCTCAGAAAAACAATCCTGCTACATGAACAACATCATTAGTCTTTTTGCAGGGAATGAAATATCCCATCTTTGAAAATTTGTCAACCACCACATAAATTGAATCATGTCCCCGCTGAGTTCTTGGTATACCAAGAACAAAGTCCATACTGATATCCTCCCAAGGCTTCTCTGGTATAGGTAATGGTTGATACAAGCCTGTATTCTGCTTCACTCCTTTTGCCATCTGACATACTCTGCAACTTTGTACAAACTTCTTCACATCTTGCTGCAATTGTGGCCAATAATAATTCTCACCAACCAAAGCAAGGGTTTTATCATGACCAAAATGTCCAGCCAATCATCCACTATGCTTCTCCTTGATGAGATTCTCCCTCATAGAACTTTGTGGAAGGCACAACTGACTCCCTCTGATTATCATATCATCTTGGATGATAAAATCTAGCCATTTCATCCTGTCTAGAGTAATAGGTTCTGTACAAGCTTTCCAAGCTTCACCAAAATCAGGATCCTCTGGATACAAATTTTTGAGTTCCTTGAACCCAACCACCTCAATCTGCATCTCTGTCAGCAATAGTTGCCTTCTGCTAAGAGCATCTACAACCCTGTTAGACTTTCCACTTCTGTGTTTCAAAACAAATGTATAACTCTGCAAAAACTTAACCCATTTCAAATGCCTTTGATTCAACTTTCCTTGATTGTTCAAATATTGCAAAGCTTGATGATCAGTATACAAAACAAACTCCTTAGGAAGCAGATAGTGCCTCCACTTTTTTAATGCCTGAACTATAGCATAAAATTCCTGATCATAAACAAAATATTTTCTCTTGGCATCATTTAACTTCTCACTGAAATAAGCAACAGGTTTACCTTCTTGGCTCATAACAGCTCCTATTGCAGTACCACTAGCATCACAATCTACTTGAAACACCTTATTAAAATCTGGAAGTGCTAAAATAGGTTGTTCTATAACTTTTTGTTTCAACAATTGAAAAATATTTTCTGCCCCATTAGTCCACTTAAACTCTTTTCTATCCCCTCTCATTATTTCAGTCAAGGGTCCACAAATACTGCTAAAATTTCTGATAAACTTTCTGTAAAAGCTAGCCAAACCATGAAAAGATCTTACCTCAGTAGCACTCCTTGGAGTAGGCCATTCAAGGATAGCCTGTACCTTCTCTGGGTCCATTTTTAGACCTTCTGCTAAAACTACAAATCCCAAATACACTAACTCTTTCTTCACAAAACTGCACTTCTTCAAATTAATCAATAATTTATCATCTCTCAACTTCTCAAACACCATACGAATATGCATCATATGTTCATCCAATGTCTTGCTAAAGATCAAAATATCATCTAGGTAAACAATGACAAACTTACCCAAAAATTCTTTCAGAACCTCATTCATGAGCCGCATGAAAGTGCTCAGTGCATTGGTTAGCCCAAAAGGCATGACTACCCACTCATACAGTCCTTCCTTTGTCTTGAAGGCAGTCTTCCATTCATCTCCTTCTCTGATCTGAATCTGGTGATATCCACTTTTCAGATCTATCTTTGAGAAATACACAGCTCCACTCAAACAATCCATAATATCATCCATTCGTGGTAATGAAAACCTATACTTGATTGTGATCTTGTTTATTGCTCTGGAATCTGTACACATCCTCCACTCTCCATTCTTCTTTGGTGCTAATACCGCTAGTACAGCACAAGGACTCAGACTCTCTCGAATCAACCCCTTCTGTAATAACTCATGTACTTGTCTATTCAACTCTTCACTTTCTGCTGGTGTCATTCTGTGTGCTGCCTTGTTTGGAAAACTGACTCCTGGAATCAAATCCATCTGATGACTGATCTTCCTTACCAGTGGTAATCCATTAGGTACATTATTAGATACAATATCTTAAAACTCAGTCAACAAATCTGCAACCTCTACAGGTACATCCTCTACTTCTTCTTTACCAACTTTTGGAATTAAAGAAAAACACACATGCTCATGCCTCATACCATCTAGGAATTTTCTTCCATCAACAAATGTTATTCTTGCATTATCACATACCTTTTCTTTGGTCTCCTTCAATGGCTTTAGCTTATGTTGCACTCTATCCTTTGTCAGGGAATAGGTATTCGCATGACCATCATGTATAGCACATCTGTCAAATTGCCACGGTCTACCGAACAACATATTGCATCCATATAGATGATATCACATAGCACCTCATCTTGGTACCTGCCAATCTTGAACTTTACCAGACACTGTTCACTAACCATGACCTTGTGGTCATCCTGCACCCAGGCAATCCGATATGGATGTGGGTGTTTTTGTCTCTTGAGCTTCAACTTTGTCACCATCTCTTCTAACACCAAATTGTCAGTGCTTCCACTATCGATAATCACATCACAACATTTAACCTCACACTTGCATCTAGTCTAAAATAGGCTCCTCCTTTGTTCAGGTTCATTCTCACCACTCAACAAGACTCTTCTTTTAATTAGCGTTTCTCCTCTTTCAGCATCTTCAAAATTTGATGATCTACCATCTTCATCTACATGTGCAACTCTTGCCTAGCCTTCATTTCTCCTGTCTATTCTACCTTGGTGCTGAGGACATTCAAATGCCCTATGACCTTCTTCTCCACAGTGAAAACATGTTCCACGAAAGCCTCCTCTTCCAGATCCTTGTCCTCTTCCTCTTCCTCTCTGATCTCTATTACTCCAATCCTGGAAATAATTGGAATTATTTTCTCTCTAATTCTGACTGCTACTAGCCTCATCCTTCTTTTTCGGATCTTCATTTCAGCCACCATATGACCGTCCGCCAGATCTTCCACCACGACCTCTTCCATTTTGTCTACTCTCAAACTTCTTGTTCAGCTTTTCCTCTACTTTTAGGGCAAACTGGTATGCCTCCTCAATACTATTCATTCGAACTAGATTCAACTCCTCTTGAATACTTGGCCTTGACCCATTAAGGTATCGAGAAACTTTCTCCTTATCAGCTTCTGCATGGCCTGTTCTGATGAGGAGTCGATAGAACTCCTCTGTATACTCCTGAACAGATCTTCCTGCTTGCTTCAAACTTTTCATTTTCTTTAGTAGGTCAAGCTCATAATCAATAGGAATGAACTGTCACTTCAATTTATCCACCATCCGATCCCATCTTGTGATTTTATCTTTCCCTCTTCTATTTCACTCCAATTGAATTTCTTGCCACCAGATCTTCGCATGACCTTTCAATCTGGCCTTCGCAAACTTGACCCTATCAGGATCCTCAACATCTTCATACTCAAAATATTCCTCACATTCATTGATCCAGTCGATCAATTCCTCTGGGTTAAGATTTCCAAAAAATGTAGGAACTTCAATCTTAGGTCTTTTCCCAATCTTGGAAATCGCCCGAAAAAGTCTTTGTTCCTCCTAATTCACAACTTCAGCTTCTCCTTCTTGATATTCTTCTTCGACTTCATCCTCCCTTTCATCTCTGACATTAAGATTCATTCCTCTGTGAATCTCTTCTTGCAATGCTCGCACTTGTCTCTGCAGCTCTCTAACCTCAGGTGTCACAGAACCAGCTCTTCCGCCACGTTCTCTTCATGGAGGCATTTTCGCGATGCGCGCTGAACCCCTAACCACAGTCCTGGTGCAAACTGCCTCACAGTCGGTGATCTGTTTACACACTCAAGAACCTAGCTCTGATACCACTTGATGAAGGGTGCTCCCCTTAGTACCACAAAAACATAACAGAAATAGAGAAACAACAACAATAATATGCAAGAACAAAAAATTGGCTTCTTATTATCTCCACAAATGTGGAATTACAAACTTTGAAAATTACAATATGCAAAGCCACATGGGCAATCCCTTACAATATTCTGTAGGACAAAGCCTCGAATCAATACCCAGATCTACTACCCAGAACTACCCTAGACAACACTACGGGCCTTCTTTATATAGGCAATTTCCACCGCCCGAGAAGGTTCCAGAAATTTAGCCCTAAGGGCCGACCAAACTTAGAATTATTTTATTTTTCAATTTATTACATCAAAGTCGGCTCAAAATAACTTTTGAAACCTAAACATAAATTTTGAAAAAAAATTATTTTCTGCCATTTCAGGTGGCCTGACTTCCGGAGACCATAAGTCATCACCAGTTGACCCGATTGACTATTATAACCCCATTTCAGAAATGCCACGAAGCCCTCTACAAGCATGACCCATGCAAAGCACCCGTCACCCAATTTTCTAACCTCATCTGGGGCCTCTAAAGCCTTCAAAATTGAGTTCAAAGTTTCTGTACCCTGCTGCCAATACCGAAAATTTTCAATATCTTCAAAACTAGACCTGATCTAGCCATGAAACTTTGCTGGCAGGCTGATATGACTGAGATGAACCTCCACATGTAAAATCAGAACATTCTGAGATCGTAAGACCAACTTACTAAAAATAGCAAGTTTCCATAAATAGCAACTCTGCACAAGATAGCCCTTATTGAATACAAAAACAAAAATATTTTTGGGTGATGCAAGATTGCTCTTACACCCAGGATGCTCCTGCATCACTTTCTTCTTTACAAAAATGTGAATTCTCTGCACTAAGGCTCCAAAAAAGAATTATATACATCCTCCACTACATGTAGGTAGGAGTCCAAAATTCTAACTAGGGGGTATAGATTAAACAATAAAATAATCATCCCCATCAGTTAAAATCTAATAATAAATAAATTCTGCAACAACATGGCTGATTAGATAAATGACCTTGAATACCCATCCCTGTACTACATTGCCTGCAGATAAACAACTTGGACTCAACAACCTTTCCTACAACAAGCCTCGCCATGAATGTCGCAAAAGTACCTAACTGGGACAAAGATCAATACGTGATGGCTGCCTGGACCTCTTCATCAACTTTGCAACCTACAACCATCCTAGCGACATAAACTCTCAGCTACCCGCCACTCACAATCATCTCTGTAGAAGAAAAGCCCATGAAAGGAGTCACACTATTTTGAAACAACATTGATCACAAGATTGCATGAGCTCAAAAAGCCTCATGCGATCACGCGACAAGCCCTTAGAATTTTCCATTTGCTTCATAGCCTGCAAAGCGGATTCAACACTGGTTGAATTTGAACATTGGTCGCATGATCGCATGCAGTTGGAAAGCTGCATGCGATCATGCGAGAAGCCTTTTGTTAACAGCAACCTCCCATGCAAAACACCTCGTGTCTGCCAAAAAATCAAACTGCTGGCCAAAAATTGCACCCAGGATCCGACGACAAATCTAACCCCAAGCTTCACCTCAGGTTCACTTTTTCTTTAGTCACCAGGCCGCATAATGTTTGCCTTAACTTCAGTTCTATTCAGTGACTACACAAAACCTCTAACTGTGCAATCACACTCCGCTTTACCAACCCTAGGCCCACCTTGACTAAGATCATATCTAACTATGAGCACAAGATCTCATGGGGCCAACAGATCCGATGAGATCTTACAACCACTGTAGATTTCTTCCACTGCCACCAAACTACAACCCGGACCCACATACCGCTAGATCATATGGTTGTCACATGATCGCATCAAGTCGGAAGATCACATGTGAACATGCGACCACCATAGATCTTTACCGCACTTGCATCTTGAGCCCACTTTAAAACCTTGTCATCTGCTGACCAATGAAATGCAAGCACGTCACCAAATTGCAGGCCCATATCAGCACGATTAACAGCTAGTCGCATGTTTGCATAGCCTAAAAAGGGACTATGCGATCATGTGACAAACTGCTAGTATTCCTCAACAAGACCGTCAATGGTTAGTTGCATGATCGCATAAGGGGAAAAGGACTTATGCAATCATGCAACAACCCACATAATAGCTTGTCAAAAACCAACTGGGCCCCACTTGTTGGAGTTGCGCACTTATGAAATGAATGCCACCAGAGGAAGAAGTGAAAAGTGCAGGAGTTGAAAACATAGAGGGTCTTCACACCGGAGGTCAAAAACACACTGAGCTTTTGGAGCGAAGGTTGAAAACACACTAAACTTTCAGACCCAAAGGTAGAAAACACAGAGGGTTTTCGACACTTTGAACAATTTTTTGGAACTCTACGACACCAGTATTTCCTGCAACCTTTAAACTTGAATATCTCTAAGGGTATTATGAATTAGCACATGCGAGTAGAGCTAGAGCATGGTGACATATTGAAGAACATAAGGTTTAGATCGCAAGCCATGAAATATTGAGGATCTACTTCACAAAATGAAAACAAGTTGCAGTAGGGACCTAAACATTCATAGAGGTCAGAGGACATATCAGACGACTATGAAAATTTTAGGAGTGTCTGGAAAGATAGAAATAGAGACCTGGGAATGAGTCTGGACAAATTGTATAGAATAGGAAATTTTGGGCAACAATTTTGGTGATTTATGTTGGATGTCAGCCTGCTAGACATCGATTAGTGGCCTTGACATATCCATTGGGCATGGGATCTTTCTGAGACAAAACCTCAACAAAGATAAAATTGAACCCAAAGATGGACCTATGCACATGCACTTCTTGGAAAATAGGAACTAACCTAGAAAGCAGGGAAGGAAAGCAAGAAACATATTTACAAGAATTTACAAGGACTTATAGAGAGGGATTAACCTCAAAGCAAGGCTTCAAGTGGAAACCATTCACTGAGATTGGCAGGGCATCTCCTTCAAGAGTCGAAACCTAAAAAGCATTAGATCCTCTGCACTCTGTTATAACAAATGGTCCACCCCAAAATGAATCAAATTTTGTATGTCTGCTAGGCCTTGACTTGAATTCATCCCATTTGAGGACAATGTCACCAACCTTGAAATTCCTGATCCTGGCTCTTTTGTCAAAACTCCTCTTTGTTTGACTTTGATGAAATGCCATATCTTGCATTGATTTATCTCTGATCTCCTCTAGCTCCATCAATTGGGCATATCTGATTTGCATAGAATCACTTTCTTCAAATAGGGCATACTGAGTGGCTAAGTCTAGAGCTGCTAATTCAGTTGAAATAGATAATTTAGCCTCTTTGCCATACACCAACATGTATGGGGAATTACCAATGATCTTTTTTAGGGTAATTCTATCTAACCACAAGGCAGATCTCAATTTAGTATGTCAGTCCCTTTGATTGTCTTGCAGGGTCTTTTTGATTATTCTAATCAGATTCTTATTTATTGACTCTACTAAGCCATTGCCCCGAGGATAATAATTTGAACTTCTATTTAGATAAATGCCATTCTTGACTGCCGACTCTAAGACTTTGAGGCCTGTGAATGCCAATGCATTATCTAAAATGATGGAATCAAGAGTGCCAAACCTATGAATTAAATCATCATAAAAACTCAATATGACACCCTCATTTGCTTCTTTTAAAGCCACCGCTTCTATCCATCTAGTGAAATAATCAGTTGTAGTGATTATCCATTTGTGTCCTGCACTAGATGGAGGGTTAATCATACCAATGAAATCTATACCCCACTTCATGAAAGGTTGTTCCATTCTGACTGGCTGTAAGGGCAAGGCTGCAAGCTTTTCCTTTCCTACAAACATAGCACATTCAATGCATTTTCTAACATAATCATGACTATCCTTGAAGATAGATGGTCAATAGTATCCAGCCCTCATGATTTTAAAAGTGGTAGTCCTAGGAGAGAAATGACCACCAGAGGGCCCATCATGAAACTGAAATAGAACATCACTTATCTTTTCTGAATCAATGCATCTTAGGAGGACACCATTGGGATCCCTCTTGAAAAGAACATCATCAATCAACACAAAAGGAATAGATTGTAATCTATAATACCTCCTTTTTGCTAAATCTAGGCCTATAGGACATTGTCCTATCTTCAAATAATTGATCATATTAGGCAACCAGCTAGTTGCCTTGGTTTGTTCTTCTATGGAATGCACAACTAGAGATGCATCTATTTGCTCTGATTTCTTTAAAACTTCATCTCCTACCAAATGCTCACAAAGACCTCTTCCTCTAACTAGCTTGGTAGTCTGAATATCAATGTCATATTCCATTACCATGGTGATCCAACCAGCTCTTTTCTCATTAAGGTCCTTGGAAAGCAAAAAATCTTTGACACTTGGATGAGTAACCTTTAAGTGTACCTTGCTATGGGTCAATAGATGTCTGAACTTTCTAAGGCTCTTTACCACAACAAGAACATTCTTTTCCACAAAAGAGTACCTCTGTTCATACTCCTCTAAACCTTTGCTAAAGAAAGAAATAGGCTGCTCCAATCCATCAACATTTTCTTGAGTCAACATTGCAGACATGGCATCATGACCTCCATAAGCATAAAGGGTAAAATCCTTACTAAAATTTGAGTTTAATAGGGACGAAGCTTCTATCAAGGCTTCTTTAATAGCTTGGAAGTTAACTTTTCCCTCTTTATTCCAACTGAAAGCTGAACCCTTCTTCAACATGGTTGTCAAAGGCTTGAGCAACTCTGCAATGTTAGGCAAGAATCTCCTAACAAAGTTAATCTTTCCTATGAAAGATTGGAGACTTTTCTTGTGATGTGGTAGGGGTAGCTCTAGGATAGCTGCAACTCTCTCAGGATCCACTCTAATTCCTTCTTTGGATACTACATATCCCAACAGTTTCCCTTCATGAACTACAAATACACATTTCTTGGGATTAAGAGATATCCCAAATTCTCTACACCATTCAAAAATCTGCCTCAAATGTTTTATATGGTCTGATGTATGCTTTGAATAAATAGTTATGTCATCAAGGTAGACCATCACAAACTTTTACATGAGGCTTTTAAAGGCCATATCCATTGCCTTTTGAAATGTAGCACCTGCATTTGATAAACCAAAGGGCATCTTTTGATATGTCATGGTTCCCCACTTGGTTGTGAATGCAGTCTTATATTGATCCTCTTCTTTTACCAAGATCTGATTATATCTTGAATAGCCATCCAATAATGAAAATCTCTCAGATCCAGAGACACATTGTAGAATTTGATCCATAGAGGGTAGTGGATGGTGGTCTTTTAATGAGGCTCTATTCAAATCCCTGAAGTCAACACATAACCTCAACTCCCCACTCTTCTTCTTGACTAGAACAAGGTTGGAAACCCAACTAGTATGCTTAATGGGGTAGATGATGCCACTTTCTATTAGTTTGAGCACTTCTTTATGCATAAGTGGTTCAAGCTTAGGATGAACAGGCCTTTGTTTTTGCCTTACTGGTTTGGCATTAGGCTCTAATTCAATGGTATGCTAAGCAAGGGTAGGATTAAACCTTTGAGATCTTCATACTTCCATGCAAAAACATCACTAAATTCCTTGAATAATTGTGTGTAAGCTTGCTTTTCCAATTCAGTATTTACCTTTCCAAATTGTAAGCTCTTGCCTAGTTCCAACTCTAATTCAACAAAATGTTCTTGTTGAACTACCAGTCCAACTTTGTTCTTCTTGACTTCATCATCCTTGTTGAAGATAGCTTCTAAGGTTATAAGACCTCTAGGCATCTTATTAGATCTAAGTTGTATCACTTGATCACCGTAGCTTTGTGATAGCCTATCCTGATTGTATTGTAAAAAAACATCTTCTTCAAACAAGAACTACAGAATTTTCTCATCACTGTCAAACACTTGCCAATTGACATCATTATCGGGAATAGAAGGTCTGACAATAATCTTGATGTGTTGCTAATCTGTTTCTTTTGAAATGCTATTGGGGATATCAAAATGAGACCCAATAGCAGCTAACCTATCTGCATTTTGATTTAACCTTCTAGGGATAATAACAATATTAAAAGCATGGAAATCTTCAATTGCATCCCAAATTCTATGTTTGTATGCTTTCAAAGTATCATTTTTTGTTGCACTTATCCCTCTTACTTGGTTGACAACAAGTTCACTGTCACGATAAGCCTTTAAAGCCTTAAGCCCTATTTTCCTAGCCCATTGACTAGACTCTCATATTCTACGGTGTTGCTGGTGCAGGAAAAACTAAATCTAAGGCTAGTATAATACCTTTCTCCTTTTGGGGACACCAGCATAGCACCACCACCAGAACCATGTCTGCTTCTAGCTCCATCAAAGTATAGTTCCCAAACCTGACTGTTCTGATCTTCTGAGTCAGCATCCTTGAAGAGGTTGGGCTCTATAGCATCATTTTCTTGTAACAAATAGTTTCCCAAACCGACATTCCAAACAACATGCTCTGATTCTCTTTCATCTAAAAAAATATCAGGGATATCTCCTATCTTAGTGCTTGCTTCACTAAAGGTTTGGAAATCACTATTACCAAATATGGGGCAGTTTATATTGATTGCATTAGACACATAAGGTTCTACATGGTGTACTGCCAATTTTTCTGACTTGATGGTAACCTTGGTACCATATCTTGTGTGGAAGAGCATATGAGACCAATCAGAAGATAGATAACCACCTATCTTGGCTATGAATTCTCTTGATAAACATATAGCAAACAATGCAAGGAGATCTATGATATATATGTAAAGGAGGATAGAAAAATTAAGACTAGCATGGAGAACTAGACTAGTATCTTTGGCCACACCTATAGTACTGACTAAGGATCCATCAAGTTGGGTGACATTCTTTTGGAAGGGTTCATATTTTAGTCCTAATTGGTCAGACACTTTCTTGGGCATTATAGTACTAGTAGCTCCACTATCTACCATGCAATTATGTACTAAAGAATCTCCAATAATCAAAGATACATAAAAGGGAGGTGGCTTGAATTCTTACCTTGCATGGTATTGTTTTTGGGGTTGCTGCTTGGAGTCTCCTTTTCTTGATCAGTGTTAACCAACACTAGCTTTGTAATTTCTTTTGTAGGTTGAGGAGTTGCTGCTTCTGACATAGCCCTCTTCAAAATGTCAGACTGCCCCGAAATAGAAAAAGAGTCCCACATAGACATGGTGAAATTCACCTTCTTCATGTTGTCTACAATATTATAAGGTGTCACAGTGTGTACTCTTTGTTGTATTTTTACTATTATGGGCTCTACTTCTTTTGGAACTTGGCCTTCTTTGCTTGTGATGACAGGAACCTCCTTAGATGTGGTTGGAATAGCTTGTTACAGTGGCTCTATAGATGTAGTGGCCTTAGTACTAGAATCTACTCCCTCCATGTCTTGGGATCTCCTCTTTGCTCTTGTGTAGGCAACAAAAGCAGCTTCATCATTAACTCCATTGAAGTCTAGTTGCTCCTAATTGAAGAGAGCAGTCTCATTCTCTTGTGTTTCTTATTGAGGAATTGTCCCACTGGATGGAGGCTCTGATTGAGTATACAAGGCACTTTGGGCCATTAGAGCTTGATTCATTAATCCATTTGAACATGTAGCCTGATTGTGCGGCTGATTGCAAGGGGAACACCATTCATAATCCATAGCCATATTATTTTGGCTAGGAACCATATCCCTCACTAGATTTGCGGAATTTAGAGGTGCAAGGTTATATGGTTGAAATGGTATCTGATTGAAATTTTGCCTTTACCCTTGATAGCCTCCTTGGTATGGTGGCCTATTTTGTTGATAAGGTTGTCCTTGATTTTGGTATTTTTGATTAGGACCTTGGCCTTGTTGTTGAAGGGTGGCCTGATGCCTTGATTTTGTTTCTTCAAATTTGTGACCTCTTTGGTTAGAGTCTATAGCAAGTTTGTCATTTCCTGTATACTAGTTTGCATACTAGTTTGCTAACTACTCTTCATCTCTTGCAGCTCTTGGGAGAAATTTGTTGTTAGCTCTTGACCACTGGTGCTAGCTTGAGGTGCTGATATTGTGGGAATAGGGGTAAATGGGGGTACTTTTGTAGGTGCAATGGGCTGGAGACTAGGGAAGATAGGTATGGGAGGTCTTCTCTATATCATGCCTACTTGGATCAAACAATTTTCAGCCCTGACAGTAGTGTCAAAGGCTTGGGGTAAAGTGGTACCACCGATAGACTGGATCATGACAGAAATTTGTTTATTCAAACTTTGCAAGTAGTACAGGAAGGCATGGTCAGCTGATGGCCTTACAGAGACTAGGATTCTATTCCATGTCTTAAGGAACCTACTATTGTAATCTATCATTTGTTCTTGAGGGTCTCTCTTAATGGTTGTCAACTACTCAACCAGAGACAAGTTATCTGATTTATCCTCAAAATGTTTACTTAAAGCATCCCCTAAAGCATCCCATGAATTAATAGAGCCAACAGCTAGAGTTATAAACCATTCAAGAGCCTTACCTTTGAGAGAGGCTACTAATAACTTTTTGGCCACATCCTCATGAGTGATATTGTGAATGCTATAGATGGTGGTCACATCTCTTATGCGCTCAAAAGATGTTGTCTGCCCTTCACCTGTGAAATCAGGTAAGATTTTTAATGCCACCAAGGGCACATCATTATGCACTACAAAGTTCAAAGGGATACCTTAGTTGAATGGTGCAAAAGAAAATTGCCTAGTCATTGTAGGAGTTGTGATTTGAAGATTGACAACTATATGAGTTGTATTTGCTGCTGGGTTTAAATCTTCTTCTAGATCTCTGGTTAGAGATCTTCCTCTTCTCCTAGAATGAAAGGTAAAAGGCCTCCTTTTTGAAGTATCAGGAGGAGTAGATTGAACTCTCCTCATAGGATACTCTCTTTGATTTGACCTACCTTTGTAGCTTCTTCTTGAGGGAAACTCTAAAAAAATGGTGGGTTTTGAGCTTCTAGTCTCAATCTTTCTCATAAACCTTAAACAAGGTTGGCCTGAATCTTTGAAACTAGTGGAGTCACTAGATATACTTGATAAAACAACCTCTAAAGATCTGTATTATGTAATCTACATATCAGAGATGACATAATTTCAACAAATGAACTTCTTTTACAGTCCCACCGAGTGTGCCAGAATTGTTATACACTAAGTTTGCACCCTTAGTTCAAGCTCTCTTGGTTTTGATAACTTAGTATAACTTGGGAATCATCTCAAGGTTGTGGGACCTTTTCTAATAGAGATGAAACCTCTAGGTTCTAGGCTGGTTCCTCTTGGATTATCACCTTAGTTTTCTCTTAACAGGAAAGTAAATCTTTTGAGGGGAAGGGTTAGAAGGAATGCATGAAATGGAAATGATTGAAAGCAAACTATCCTACTGGGTGATGCACCGAAAATAGTGTTTGGATCTCAATATAGAGGGATGAAATTAGTGAAAGACCTAGGTCTAGTAGATCACAACTTATTGAATAGGCTTGCATAAGTATTTCATAAGAGGGCCTAAACATTAGACACAACCTATGACTTGCAAGCAGACATTCTCTTTAGCAAAAGGGTATAGGAATGAGATAGAATCATAGGGGGCTGAAGAATACCCAGAAAATCACTCAAATCAGATCAAACATAGTAGTACACATATAAGTTGAAAGTAAGAGGGATCAGGAACCCTAATTATCACTGAAAGCATTCATAAACCTTAATCCAATAAGAGATAATGCAAACAAGGAAGCACAGGGACATGAAGGATTGTCACAAATTACCTTTGCAATATTTGTATTATCAATGGGAATTTACAAAATGTGAGAAACTAGAGGGTAGAAAGAAATGCCACAGATAGCTTCCCAAGAAAGAGTCTTTCTTCTTTACAAAAATGTGAATTCTCTGCACTAAGGCTCCATAAAAGAATTATATACATCCTCTAATGCACGCAGGCAGGAGTCCAAAATTCTAACTAGGGGGTACAGATTAAAAAATAAAATAATCATCCCTAGTAGTCAAAATCTAATCATAAATAAATTCTACAACAACATGGCCAATCAAACAAATGACCTTGAGTACCCATCCCTGTACTACATTGCTTGCAGATAAACAACCTAGACTCAACAACCTTTCCTGCAAAAATCCTCACCATGAATGCCACAAAAGTACCTCACTAGGACAAAGATCAACACGCGACGGCTGCCTGGACCTCTTTATCAACTTCGCAACCTGCAACCATCCTAGAGACATAAACTCTCAACTACCCACCGCTCGCAATCATCTCTGTAGAAGAAAAGCCCATGAAAGGAGTCACACTGTTTTGAAACAATGTCGGTCGCATGATCGCATGAGCTCAAAAAGCCTCATGTGATCATGCAACAAGCCCTTAGAATTTTCCATTCGCTTCGCAGCCCACAAACTGATTTCAACACTGGTTGAATTTGAACATTGGTCGCATGATCTCATGCGGTTGGAAAGTTGCATGCAATCATGTGACAAGCCTTTTATTAACTGCAACCTACCATGCAAAACACCTCAGGTCCACCAAAAATCAAACTGTTGGCCAAAAACCATGCCCGGGATCCGACTGGAAATCTAACCCTAGGCTTCACCTCAGGTTCACTTTCTCTTTAGTCGCTAGGTCACATAATGTTTTCCTTAACCTCAATTCTATTCAATGACTATGTGAAACCTCTAACCGCGCAACTGCTCTCTGCTTTACCAACCCTGGGCCCACCTTGACTGAGATCAAATCTAACAGTGGGTGCAAGATCTCATGGGGCTGAAAGATCCCATGAGATCTTATGACCACCATAGATTTCTTCCACCACCACCAAACTACAACCTAGACCCATAGACCACTACATCAGATGGTTGTCGCATGATCACATGGGGTTGAAAGATCCCATGCGAACATGCAACCACCGTAGATCTTTACCAAACTTGCATCCTAGGCCCACTGTAAAACCTTGTCACCAATCGACCAATGAAATGTGGGCATGTCACCAAACTATAGGCCCATATCGGCGCGATTAAAAACTAGTCACATGTTTGCATAGTCTAAAAAGGGGCTATGTGATCATGCAACAAACCACTAGCATTCTTCAACAGGATGATTAATGGTTAGTCGCATGGTCACATAACGGGAAAAGGACTTATGCGATCATGCGACAACCTGCATAACAACTTGCCGAAAACCAACTGGGCCCCACTTTTCAGACTTGCACACTTATGAAATGAATGCCACCAGAGGAAGAATTGCGAAGCGTAGGAGTTGAAAAAATAGAGGGTCTTCACATCAGAGGTCAAAAACACACTGCGCTTTCAGAGCGAAGGTCGAAAACACACTGAACTTTCAGACCAAAAGGCAGAAAACACAGAGGGTTTTCAACACTTTGAACAATTTTCTGGAACTCTGCGACACCAGTATTTCCTGCAACCTTTAAACTTGAATATCTCTGAGGGTATTATGAAATAGTGCATGTGACCAGAGCTGGAGCATGGTGACATATTGAAGAACATAAGGTTTAGATTGCAAGCCATGAAACATTGAGGATCTACTTCACAAAATGAAAACAAGTTACAGCAGGTACCTAAACATTCGCAGAGGTCAAACGACATATCCTTAATAGATATTTTAATATATAAATGCCTAATTAATTTGGCCACTAAGATTATAAATATAACTATCCAAATAAAGGGAGTTATCAGCCTTAATTTTATCCTTTTGAAGAAACTCAAGTTGGGTACCAATGTAATCCCTAGAAAACCCCAAAATTTGATCGATAGAATCAGCCTTCCCACCAACACCCAACCCATTGTAAATAAGAACCTTATGCTAAACAATTTTGTTAGGGTCAGAGTGAACTATAGTAGAAGAAAATCTAGGATATTAGACCATATTAAGGGTAAGGTTCTTGCCTTCTTTGAGTTGTGTCTTTTTCTCACTCATTTTCAGAACCTGGTCCTAACAAAGGAGCAAAGTGATAGGTGTTGGATATTTCTAATGCATTGGGGAGATTGTTCAATTTTTTTAATATGTTTAATCACAATGTTGAGTGATGTTGGAATTATTGTTGTTGTCATTCATGTTTTGTTAGTAATGTCAACATATGTTTCTATGAAGAGAACATGCTAGAAATTATAGTGTATGAATACTATACCGATGTTTTAGAATGTGTGAAGTCAGTTCTGTGTATAGGAAGGTGTTGTGATCTTATATATAAGATCACATGATATAATATTGCATATTGGTTGAGCTACAAAAGATTTAGTAAAGACTCGTTACTGGACAGTGATAGTGGAAGTTGATAGATTAAGTCTCTGAGTTTTCAGTATATCTTATAGGTGATCAGGGTTCAGTATATGTGAGCTTAAGAGATGATATTTAGGGTACTAAAGAATGTTCTTTGATCTTAGCAAGGTACAAAAAGAAAGATGATGTAAGTTTTGGTGTGTGTTCTTGAGATGACCTATTTAGAATCCAAATTCAGAGTTGTAGCGTGTATCATGAATGGCGAGCATGAGTTATGGATGTCGGTCCTTAATTATTGGAATATAATTATTTTAGACTTGTATTATTGTAGACTTGTTTTAGCTACCGCCTGTATCTTAGAAAGAAGTTATGTAATTATTTGTATATTAGGAAAGCCTAATCCACCGACTTGATCATTTATTTTGTAATAGTGTATATATGTAAGATCTTTTCTTTTGAAAATACATGGAAGAATGTATGTGATGTAAAAGAGGATTGTGGAAGTAGAGAGCTTGTGTATGCTGGATGTAGAGTAGAGGATAACTTATATACTTCATTGGAACTGATCAAGAAAAGATAGTTTCTATCTGACAATTCAAAGATTGTGTATTTCTTTACATACACTTGTGTTGTGAACAATAAGTTTTAAAGGTGGACATAACCTTCTTTGGGAAGTGAGCCTACTTCTTTTCTTGACTCCTAATAGGGTCTATCCTCTAACAAGGACTGTGTACTATAATGTTTTAAATCAACTCCTAATAGGTCTATATCTTCTAACAAGGATACTATACTCTCAGTACATCATTAGTGGGTGCTAATTCCCACCAGGGTTTTACCTTTAACAGGGTTTCCTCGATAAAAAATATTTTTTTATTATGTTGGCATTTATTGTGTTCATTTGATTTGATATTACTTCTATTGAAAGTTTGAAGTTTAATACTCGCTCATATAACTGACTCATCCCCCCCCCTCTCTCAGTTATATTGGTGGACTGTTATTCCTAACAATTGGTATCACAACTACTGGTCCTTAGAGAGAAAGTTTAACAACTTGAGGTGATCTTGGAGATGAAATACTATAGGAAGGATAGTCCCAAATTTGATCCTGAAAACCTTGATAGTTGGAAGAACAAGATATAAACTCATTTTCTATATTTGAGCATTAACTATTGGATGATTAAAAAGAGTGACGAAACCATTAAGGATGAGGATTAATTGGATAAAGCCACTGATGAAGAAAGGAAGATATTTTCATATAACATGGTCACAAGGGAAGCACTGATTAGTGCACTCTCTGAAGGAGAATTTACTGAGGTTAAAGATTTGGATTCAACACACAAGATTTGGACAAGATTAGATGCATTTTATGAAGGATACAAGTTTACCAAGAAAGAGAAGTTACAAATGTGGAAAATAAGGATGGAGAAGCTACAAATGAAGGATGATAAAAATATTAGGGCTCATGTGCAAAGATTTATAGAGATTGTGATTGGAATCATAAATTTTGGAGGCACCTATGAAAAGGAAGAAGTCATTGCGAAGATCCTTAGATCATTGACACAAGTCTACAAGACCAAAGTTTAGGCTATAGAAGAAGTTATACCTTTGATTCTAAACTTTAGCATAGAAATGTTGATTGCAAAGATAAATACTTTTAAAGCTACAGAAATGGGAGATTATGTACCTAAAGTTGAAACAACATTCAAGGCATCTACAAATAGAAAGATAATATCTGCAATTCTGAGCACCAGAAGTGATAACATAAAAGAAGAACATGGTGAATATGTTGATGAATGGGAACAGATCCAAGAAGAAGAAGAAAGAAAAGAGGGGTAAGGGTAAATTTGAAGGAAAGTTACCTTTGAAATGCTTTTCATGCAATAAGATAGGTCACTTTGCATCTAGATGTCCTACAAGAGTTCCTAAGCACAAACCTAAGTTTTTCAAGCCTAAGTATTCAAAAGAAAAGGAATGTTATTATGCTAGTAAAGGTATTTCTGATGATGATGATTGTGATTATGAAGAGATTGGATTATTGCTATTAAAGATGAAAAACTATTACATGAAGAAAAAGCTTTAGTATCACATGTTGATAAGAAATCTGAATGGGTTATAAATAGAAGTTGCTCACATCATATGACTAGAGACAAAAAAACATTGTTAAATTGATAAAGTATGATGGTGGTGTTGTAAGATTCAAGGAAAATGTTCCTAAACCTATCATAGGAGTATGATCTATTTCTTTGGATGGAAGGACTACTACTGACAATGTACTACTTTTTGATGGACTTAACAATAACTTGTTGAGAGTGTTGGATAGCTGATGGATAAGGGATATCAATTAAAATTCATTTATGGGAAATGTTTTATCAAAGGTAAGACAAGAAAATTGATTGCAACTGATATTAAATCTAGAGGTAATGTATTTGAGTTAAATACATCTGAAGATTCTTGTTTTAATGCGAAGATAGATGATAGTTGGTTATAGTATAGAAGATTTTGTCATGTTAATTTTGATAATATTGTGAAGGCAAGCTTGACTAATGTAGTAATAGACCTACCAAAGATTTTGAAACCATCTAAAACTATATATGTAGAGAATGTGTTATGGGAAAGTAGACTAGAAGCATCTATAAAAGTAAATCATATGTACAACAAAAGAAAGTTGGATCTAGTACATACATACCTATGTGGACCTACAAGGGTAAGATCATACTATGGTGAAAGATATTTAATAATTTTTGTTCATGACTTTTCTAGAATGATGTGGATCACTTACTTGAAAGAGAAATCAGAAGCATTTGTAAAATTCAAGATATTCAAAGAAAAAGTAGACAATGAATCAAGCTTAAATATAAAATGTTTGAGATCAGACAAAGGTGGAGAATTTACTTCAGATCTATTCAATTCATATTATGAAGAGCATTGAATACAAAGGCTAACATCTGCCCCTAGGACTCTAGAGAGAAATGGGATAGCAGAGCGAAGACATAGAACAATATTGGATGCTTCTAGGACAATGTTTCTTCAAGGAAATATATCCCATGTGCATTGGAGAGAAGTTGTTGGGACAATAGTATACACATTGAAAAAAATTCAAATTAGAGAAGGTACAAGTAAGACTCCTTATGAATTATGGTTTAATCATTCTCTTACTTTAAAATATTTCAAAATATTTGGCAGTAAATGCTATATCAAAAGAGATGATGAGATAGGGATATTTGATGCTAGAAGTGATGCAAGAATTTTCCTTAGTTATTCTACTAAAAGAAAGGCTTACAAATGTTTTAACTTGAGATTAAGGAAGATGATTGAAAGTAACAATGTGAAGATAGATGAAAATTTTTAGATACAAGAGAGAATGTATAATTGTAATCAGAATACAGAGATCAAGGAGGTTTCTACTATAGAAGAAGAACTTGTTGAGATTGAATGTGAAAATGAGACTTGTGATGATGATACAAATGAGGCTACTAAGATTCCTAAGACTCAAAGGTATGGGTATGTGTAGGATCATGGTATGCCAAAAAGTGGTGATGTGAAAAGAAGTCCTAATTGATAGACTCTTTGAAAAGCAACCATAACTTTCGAACAATATAATATTTTTGAAATCTGAAATATACATCACATTATATGCTTCACCTTATATAATAATAATAAACAATTATTTCAATTTGATAATGTTGAGACTTAGTTAAGGTGGTCAAATACTAGAGTTTTTATATTCCAAAAAAATTGTAGCAGAAAAATCATAATTAATTATTTGCTTGGAATAAAATACAAAAAAATATGCATCACATCCGGACATGAGTCTACTACATTTATCTAGAATCTTGTAAAAAAATATTATCATTTGATTTTGTTTAATGTGGTTAGACATACATCTACATGTTATCTTTCTAGTCCTGATTGATAGACTTATTGAAAAATAATTATAACTTTCAAATTGTATAACATTTTTGAAATCCAAAACATGTGTCATGTTCTCTGATTTTCCTACTACAAGAAAAATAAAAAAAGTTTTCAATTTGATAAAGTTTAGACTTAGTTAACATGGTCAAACATGAGAGTTTTTGTATTCTAGAAAAGTTGTAGAATAAAAATCATACTTAATTATTTACTTGGAAAAAAAATCCAAAAAAAAGTGTCACATCTAGACATGAGTCTAATACTTATATCTAGAATCTTGTGAAAAAAAAAAAATTTGATTGTGTTTAAGGTGGTCAGACATACACCCACTTCATATTTTTTTCCTGAAATTCCTATACCACTACATTGAAATTTGAAATTTTCAACATATAGAATAATTGTTTTTCAAAAAAGGCCTAGTATCTTAGAAAGTAAATTCAATTTTCTACAGATTCTCTACTTACATATTTTTTATATAATATTTATAACTTGTTCAAATTTTTATGTCAACTTGCATAAACTTGATTTTCTAAATTTTCATTGCCACTTTTGGGCCTAGTTTGGCATACTGTGATCCTGCACATACCCATATGTTAAGAAAAATCATCTTGAAAATCAAATTATTGGTAATACAAGTCAAGGAGTAATGACTAGATCAAAGACAAGGGAATAAATTTGTTTGATTTCTCAAGTTGAACCAAAGACTACTGATGAAGCTTGTAGATATGAATCTTGGATCAAAGCTATGAAGGAAGATTTAGATCAGATAAAGAAAAATAACACTTGGGAATTGCTTCCTACACCTAAAGAGAAAAATGTGATAGGAACTAAGTGGATTTTTAGAAATAAAATGAATGAAGAAGGGATTATTGTAAGAAACAAAGAAAGATTGGTATGTAAAGGTTATTCACAACAAGAAGGCATAGATTTTGAAGAAACATTTTCTCCCGTTGCTAGGATATAAGTTTTAAGATTATTTTTGGCTTATGATTCACATAAGGACTTCAAGGCATATCAAATGGATCTGAAATCTGCATTTTTGAATGGGGATCTTGAAGAAGTTTATATAGAACAACTTGATGGATTTCTTCTATTTGAAGATGAAGAAATGGAATGCAAGTTGAAGAAGACACTACATAGAATAAACCAAGCTCTAGGGGCTTGGTATGAAAGGTTAGACAAATACTTACTTTGCCTTGGGTTCAGAAAAGGTAATGCTGACAGTAACTTGTATTTAAGAACTAGTGAACATGGAATTTTGATAATAAAAGTTTTTGTTGATGATATTATCTTTGGAGGGAATGATGAAATTTGTAAGAAATTTTCTAAAGAGATGGAAAATGAATTTGAGATGTCCATGATAGGTGAAATTATTTCTTTCTTGGATTGCAAATAAAATAGAGCAAGAATGACATTTTTATTTATTAAACTAAGTATCTTACATAAATGTTGAAATTTTTTGGAATGGAAGACTGTAAACTATTTGGTACACCCATGGTGACTGGTCCTAAACTGACAAATAATGATGAAAAAAGGGTATTTTTCAGACCAAGTACAAATCAATGGTTGGTGGATTACAATATTTGAATCACACTAGACCGGATACTGCTAATGTTATTGGAATTGTCGCTAGATATCAGGCAGAACCTAAAGAGACACACCTAGCTATTGTAAAAAGGATATTTCGATATCTGAAAGGAACAATGGAATATAGATGGAATATAGCTTTTTTAATATGATTTAGAAAAACAAAGAGGGCGGGGGGGTGGGGGGGTGTGAATCAGTTGTTCTCAGGTCCTGATGTATAAAACAAACTTAAATTTTTTTCCTTAAATCAGATCCAATAACCAAAACAAACTCGGTCATCACTGATTCAACAATAGAAACATATAACAATGCAGTCCACTACCCAGCTATAACTTAACTTGTAAAACACAAAAATGTTCAAACCAAAACATTCGCACAAGTATTAACACTAGGATTTATAGTGGAAACCCAATTTGGGAAAAACCACTTTGTAACATGCTACTATTATTTTCACTCTTCTAAAGTGAACTCAGTTAAAAGCCAACCTTGTCAAAGGTTACAATACACACTATCAGGTGTGACCTGGTTAAAGGATTTCAATCACCCTGTTAAAAGTGAGCCTTGTCATAGGACTTACATACACTCCATTAGAATGCAACCTTGTTCAAAGGATTTAACATATGACTATTAGGTTAACCTTTGTTAAAAGGATTTTGACTGTTACAATGGTTAGAAAGTAGCAACAATATTTATCTAAAAAATATACAACTCACTTTGCAAATATCAGATCTGATTCCGTACACTAATGCTGGTCTACTGACTTTGAAACTTTTCCATCTCCATCTCTGATCTGCTTGAAACTTTTCTTCAAGCAATCACCACAATTATCCTTCAGCCTTTTCTACTTATACAGTCAATAAAACTTTACTGATCTTCCAGCATTCTTTGTTCACCCATGCACGTGCATATCCAAATGCTCAGGTTCCCTTAATCCTTTCCTCAATTAGGTTAACTCATCTTATGCCACTCAATCTCATTCGTAGATCTTAGGGTTAGGTCAAATTCATTGAATCTACCTGCTTCATGTTCTTCAGCTCCTTTTCTAAAATCATCTCAAATCTCTTAAAGATTTACAATAAAACATTTTACAGTGCATTTAATGCTTTCAAACAATCAATAAATAAAGTCAGCACATTTTACATAATCCAAGAATTCAACAATGTTGGCTCCAAAACTAAATTCTGTTCAAATATAAAATTGTTGATGCTCAGACAATACTATGATCAACTACTCGGTCTTCATGTAGAAAGCTCGGTCATTACTAAAAATGTTTCCTCGGCTTACACTATCTTCCTCCGCAATTAGCTGTTGTTTGGTTGACACTAGAATTTTACTTCGCATACACTAACTCAGTCGACACTAACGTTACTCGGCTTAAACATGATTTCTCCGTTCTTTTCTCAGTCAAGCCTACTAGTTTAGTCTTTAGTCTTACTAAGATAAACAATACATTGTCTCATTATTGTAGAACATAGTCAAGTACACTTTGTAGTATCAAGATAACTCAACCTTTCCTTAGGTGCTATTGTTACCAACCTTGCCTAGCCCCTTAGCAACACTCAAATAGATATAGTACTTTCCTAAGTAGCAACAGTCTTACCAGTTAAGGTTTGACATCAATGACAATACAACAATTGTTTCAATTGTAGTTTCCAACAAGCTTATGGTATGATAAAAATGATGACTTTGAACTACATGCTTATACTAATGCTAAATTGGGAAGGAAATATTGATGACATGAAGAGTACTAGTGGAGGTGCATTTTCCCTTGGGAAAAATTTAGTTTCATGGCTAAGTAAAAAGCAATATTGTATAGCTCAATCTATTATTGAATCAAAGTATGTTGTTGTTGCTATTAACTGCACTCAAATTGTTTGTATGAGACAAATGTTGAAATATATTGGAATAAATTTTGTTGAACCAATGGTTATCAGCTGTGATAACACCAGTATAGTAAATATGTCAAAGAATCTTGTGATGCACTTTAAAACTAAGCATATTTCAATTAAGTATTACTTCTTAAGAGATAAGGTAGGATAGAAGGAAATAAGGTTAGAATACATTAGCACAAAGGAATAGATAGAAAACATCTTTACTAAGTCGTTACCAAAAGATGCCTTTGAGTATCTCAGAGGTATGCTTTGGGTGGAGGCCCCTCCTAGTGAGAATAAAATGATGTAGGGATGCATCAATCTAAAGGTTTTAAGAGCCTTGTCATATTCTCAACTTGATGTATGGATCTAATCCTCAGGGGTTGTGATGGTTGAAGATAGGTGTTGAAGAAATTTGATGACTTATGGCACCCTTTTCCATTTTTTTCAAATGGGGAAAGAGACTATGTGAAAATGCTATGGGAAAGAGACTATGTGGTATGGGTACTGAGGGAATACTTTTGGGTTGATCAATTTTCCAATATGTTTCAATCAATGCAAAAGGGGGAGATTGTTGGATATTGCTAATGCATTGGGGAGATTGTTGGATACATTTAATATGTTTAATCACTACATTGAGTGATGTTGGAACTACTATTGTTTCCATTCATGTTTTGTCACCGATGTCAATAGAAGTTTCTATGAAGATAACATATTGGTTATTACAGTGTACGGATACTGTACAGATGTTTCAGAATGTGCGAAGTTAGTTGTGGGTATAGGAAGGTGTTGTGATCTTATTGTTAGGAATGAGAACATTGAGAGGGGGGTAAATCAGTGTTCTATATTATTAATATTTTTCTACTTCTTGAAACTTAGCCCAATTAATTAACTACTGAAGTGAATATTAAAGCAAGTAAAGTAAACAATCATAATACATAACACCAGATATGATTACAGGGAAACCTTGGCTAAAGGAAAAACCCTAGTCGGAATTAATACCCACTAATAATTGTACTTTGTATTATGAACCTATTAATGTTCCTTTTCCCTGTTAGGAGTAGTCTTTACAATGCTAGTACAATGACCTACTCAAAGGTTAGACCCTATTAGGAGTCTTGAAGTAAAAAACCATGTTAGGTGTGTAAGGATCACTACCAAAGCTCATTGCTCAATAGAGAAGGCTACAACCTCTTGGATATCAGATACACACTATATCTACAAGGGTGAACTACTACTATGACACTGATGTTTGATCAGTTCCTTTTGTGCATTGATGCTTTAACCTCTCGTAAAATTCTATATCATTCTTACTGTTCTTAACACATACTTTGCATAGTTTTTCTCTTCTATTACATCTTTTATCAACTCTTTCTTCTCAAATACAAAAGTGCATGTCTTATATATAGGCACAACCAAAACTATTTACTAAGTTGTCCTATAACCTATTACATAAAATGCTTCCAAATGAATTTTCTCAAGCGTGTTTACATACATTGATATTAACAAGTTTATAACATAAATAAAATAGGTGCATAGCCTTTGCAAAACAAAATAATACTCGCTGCCAAGGTTTGTAATTTCTCACTACCAAAAAACCTTTCTTGCATCAATTGTTTGTAGATGGGTGCATAATGCATAGGTTAGCTTCTCCATCTTTTCCAAATCCATACAGGAACCTTGATCATATTTCACAATAGTAGAATCAATATTCTTGATATTCTGATTGAGTACATCTAGAGAGGGCACAAGTGCATTCCTTAACTATGCTTTTATTGCCCTTAACTTTGCTATCTCTTTTTCTACCTTCTCAATTTTGTCTATCTATCCTTGATACACATTATTGCACATGTTAATATCCTGGGAGGGATCTTCCACTGATTTTCATACTGCTGTCATCAAAGATTCAGCTTCCTGAATCTTCTTTGAAAGGTCTGAAGTAAGTTTATCTTTATTCATATAGTCAACAATTATTTTCCTTCCTTTTTCTACTATCTCCTTTAGCATTACTTGACCAACATTAAGAGAATTAAGGTAAAGTGTGAAATTACCTATCAATTCATTCATCCATTTCTTGAGATATTTCTCTTCTGCAATTTTAGATGTTGATTCTTTTAAACTTGAGAAATTTACTTTGAAGCTTGATAGGATGTTGTTTACATCATCCACTGAATGAACATTGATCACTTTCTTATCCTCGGGTAGTAGACTATTCAGTATGCTAACGGATTCTACAAAGAATGGATTTCTCATTACTTGTTTCTCATTTTCTTTCTCCATTACTAACACACTAATCTTCATTAGATCTTCTTCTCCCCATGTGTCTAAACTAGCTGTATCACGAGTCAAAATTGACAACAATGATATAGAAGACTTAGGAGTAAGGAGTGTTCTTTGACTTGCATCCATTATCTTATTCTTTACCTTTAATGGGATCTTAGCAGAAGGCTCTTCTTTAGGTTCATCTTCCTTCTTACTTTCTTGTCCTCTAAGTCCTTAATTTGGAATTCTTCTTGTTGCTTAGGGGATTCTTCAGTGCATAGAATCTCAACTTCCTCAGTGCTCACAAAGGCTTCCTCAAACTTATGTTGAGATCCTTATCTATTGCTTCCATGGATATCTCAACATTGTTAATAACAATAGTGTCATCTTTTGTCTCCATTACTTCAGTAGGAACTATCACTGTGGGTGCAGAATCCTATGGACCTATCATAGGCACATTAGGAATATCTAACTATTTTTCTTTCTTAGAGGGAGCTTGGGTTGTAGGTGAAGAAGGAAAATACATGTGTCTATCCAAAAATACATTTTCAAATGCCTTCTCTATCTCCTTCACAACCAACTCATAATCCGTATTCATTATTTGTAGATTTTTGAGCTTAGTTCTTAGGTGAGGCTTCACCAAATCTAACAATAATTATTTTTCTTCAAATGAGCATACAGGGAGGTTGTCATCCAATTTTTTTTTCTCTTATTCTCATATCTTCTTCAATGGCTTATCTTTTCAAAGAGTCAAGTATATTCCATACTTGATCAGGAATGACTGTCTTAAGTTCCAAAACTGATTTCTTGAACTTAATCATGTGCTTCATAATCATACTATGGATTTATGATTTATCAATCTCATGATACTTATCATTAAATTTAGCTATTTAATCAATCCTTCCTTAATATACTACTCTAGTTCTCAACACTTCAAGATTCAGTCTAAATCTTACCTCATGAGGTGTTTGAGTGTTTCTTCCTTTTCTTCTTGTTGATCTTGATGATGGATGACTAGTGGTGGTTTTTTTCTTCCTTCTAGTCATCTTACTAGGCTCAGGTGATGGAGTGGACTCCAGATCCATAGTAGGTGTATGCACACATTTATTTTTCTCTATCTTTTTCTTCTTTTCCTTAGGATCATCAGATTTCTCTATGTTGACATCAGAAGAGGGTGCCCTCTCAATTTGCTTTGCAATCTTAGCTTCCCTAGCTTTATCCAAGTCTTCTTGTGTAACACCATGAATTTTCAAAATGTCTAAAGTTATCTTGGATGTTTTTCTCTTTGTTGTGGCACTATATAAGATAGAGTCTACTTGTCTTGTCTTGTCTTCATAAGTACCCCATCTTGGTTCATTGGGATCCTTAGGCATTGATAAGAGGACTTGTGCATAAGCTTTCAAAACATATTCATCCACTTCATAACCAAGTGGATGGATCCACTTATTCCTAGGCTCAATTGCTTCCATACAAGTGATGTCTATCTCCACCATGAAACAAATGTTGTCCTTATACTTCTCCACAATCTTTTCAGGTATCCTATACCTTCTCTACATTTTTATTCAGAATTTTTTGATTTCCAAACCTATGAAGTCTTTCAAGGTGCTCTTTGATGTTTCCTTGAATGAGATTTGTGGCAATGTAGGTAGCCCCTTGTCAATATAAAGATTTAACACTTTACCAACAATGTGAAAGTACATGTAAATGATTAGTGAACCAAATCTAAACACTTCTATTTTGTCATGTTTTATGGCTCTAATGTTGTCTAACAACTGTGCATGAAAAATCTCACACAGGTTAAACTCTCCATTTTCACTTACAATTCTAATAGCTTCCAAAATGGTTTCCATGGATACACTATTGACTCTGTTAGCATGCTAGAACTTATAACCTAGAATCATAGCCATGATTTTTATATCCTTCTCTTCAATAGGTTCAATTTTCATACCGCTCTTATCACTCTGGGACTTACAAGCTTGCTTGACTTGTTTTTTGACATCCTTACCGGTAGGAAGAATAGAGCCGGTCTTGGAAAGTTCAATCATCTCACAAATGAGATTTGATGTAATGCAAACTAGAACTTCTCCAATCCAAAATAGGTCATCATGTATTCTTCTCAGTAGGATCTTGATCCATTATGACTCATAGAATTCATATGATGTTGCATACTCAATTAATGGGTGATTTATGAAGTCTGTGAACTCATCCTTGAATGACATGTATGGATTCATCATTGTTTCAATGTGTGACCTAATTCTGTCCAACCCCACAGGTTCCTTCATACAATATATATATATATATATATATATATATATATATATATATATATATATATATATATATATATATATATATATATATATATATATATATATATATATATATATATATATATATATATATGCACCAATATCTTCTACGTCCATCACTCCCATTGAAGTTCTAGAAAATGCCCCTTCCAAATCATCTAACACTGACTTAAAAGGATGCTTCTTGAATACATATCTCTTCCTCTCTGAAATGCAACTATAGTGGCCATTACTTACTTGATCAATGCTTAAATGGGTTTCCAAATGATTTTTGAACCGTCATGTCTGAACAAGTCTTTTGAAACTAACTTAACTTATTTTGCTGATGAAAACAACTACAATCTTCCAAAACTAACTTTTTTGATCTCCTGTGATCTCCAAAGGCTCGAACTCAAATGAAAAAGCGAGGATAATGGATCTCTAGTGACTATAAAAATAAATTTTTGTAATTAACGCTTTCCACCATAATACAAAATGTAATAGAGAATTCTAATCTTTGTTTCTGCTAACAATCAAGCTATACCATCTTGCATACAGCATCAATTAGTATCCAAAAAACTATAACCAAATGCACATACTTTGTAGGTGACTATACTAGTCGTGTAGGGGTCTAGAGCTAATCTATCTCCCCCTAAGACTATGAGGGTCATTTATCCAGAAGTAGAAGGTGCTTCCACTAAGGATGCATATACTACTATGCCATTGACATTATCTTTCTTCACTTCCAGCTAAATCTTGCTTGCATCTTCTATAGCTTTCACATACTTGACTTCTCCAGATTCATCCAATATTGGTCCTTGAGACTTATTAGGTCTTTCTTGTCCTTGCGCTTGTGATCTAAAAAACTTTGAGATGTGTCCAACCTTGTTACAGGAGTAACAAATAACTAGAGGCCTTGAATTCCTCAATGCATTCATGTGAGTTACCATACTGCATTGTCTAGCTGTGTGACCATTGTAGTTGCATATCTGATATGTGATGTTCTGAGGACTTCTAACACTTTGCTATTGTGTCTGATTTATTTGATTTGATCTACAATTCTTAGCTCTATGACCAAATTTATTGCATGAATAACAATAACCATTAAAATTTCTTACCTCTTTACAATCTCTTTCTATATGTCCATGCTTGTTACAGGCATAACAAGTTTTGTTTATTGGTTTGCATTAATCTTTAGATGGTTCTTCTTTAGCTTTAGTATGATTTTCAGTCTTCTTGGATTCTGTGGATTCTTGTGGTGCTTTCATCTTTTCTGGCATTGCATTGATTTGATTTTATGCTTCATTGAATCCAATACCAGTGGTATCTCCTTTAATCTTTAGTGCATACAACTGTGACTCTATTAGATCCTTACTTGTGTGCAATTTGTCAATATGATTCTTTGCTTTAGTTAATTTAGATTCCACCTTTATCTTTATGTTTTCTAACTCCAATATTTTCATGTTTGCCTGCCTCATTTCTTCATCCACCTGTTTGTTTTCTTTGATCTATTCTTCATAGGCTTCCTGATTGTTAGTTATATTTTCTTCTAAACCTTCAATTTAATCCTTCAGAGATGTGTTTTCTTCATTCATCTTTTTGACCATTTTTCCCAAGTCATTTGTAGAACAATATTTCAAATCTTTTCTTAGTTTCTTGATGAATACTTGAGAACCACTGACCTTCAATTTAAGCTCTTCAATTTTCTTTTAAAATTTTTCAAGGTCTTCAAGAGCTTCTTCAAGATTCTTCTTCAGATGTTTCAGTTCTTTTGAACCCATGATCTCCTCAAGTGATTAAACTTCTCTTTGAAGGACCAAACCTCTGATACCAATTATTAGGAATGGGAACACTGAGGGGGGGGGGGGGGGGGGGTGGAATCAGTGTTCTATATTATTAATGTTTTTTTTCTTCTTGAAACTTAGACCAATTAATTAATTGATAAACTAAATATTAAAGAAAGTAAATTAAACAATCATAACACATAACACCAGATATGATTATGCAGAAACCTTGGCCAAAGGAAAAATCTCAGTGGGAATTAATACCCACTAATAATTGTACTTTGTATTATGAACCTATTAATGTTCATTTTCCCTGTTAGGAGTAGTCTTTACAATGCTTAGTACAATGACTAGGTCAAAGGTCAGACCTTGTTAGGAGTCTTGAAGTAACAAACCCTGTTAGGGGTGTAAGGCTCACTCCCAGAGCTCATTGCTCAATAGAGAAGGATACAACCTCCTAGATATCACATACACACTATATCTATTATGACATTTCTATCTGATCAATTCCTTTTATACACTGATGCTTTTGTTGGAAAAATGGTCAGCACTCCCCTCGGGATTCATGACATGGTTTAACAGCCTCCGGTGTCTCCTATAAGTCTAGTGGTTGTATCAAGCATTAATAGGTCAATCTTTTGGTGTAACGACAACCACTACTTGTAACAAGTGGTATCATAGCCAGGTTACAGGTTTGAATCCCCTTGGCTAACACTAAGGGGGAGATTGTTGGAAAAATGGTTAGCACTCCCCTCGAGATTTGTGACATGGTTTAACAGCCTCCTATGTCTCCTATAAGTATAGTGGTTGTATTGGGCATTAATAGGTCAATCTTTTGGTGCAAGGACAACCACTACTTGTAACATCTTTAACCTCTTGTAAAGATCTATATCATTCTTACTTCTCTTAACACATACTTCGCATACTTTTTCTCTTCTATTACATCTTCTATCAACTCTTTCTTCTCAAATACAAAAGTGCATGTCTTATATATAGGCACAACCAAAACAATTTACTAAGTTAGTCTACAACCTATTACATGCAACGCTTCCAAATGAATTAGCTCGAGCGTGTTTACATACATTAATATTAACAAGTATATAACATAAATAAAATAGGTGCATAGCCTTTACAAAACAAAATAATACTCTATAATCAAATTCTTTCATCTCACCTACATGTTATGTTCTATTCTTCTGCTTACTGTCTACATCACTTCAACTTGCTTTAACTTCTTCATACTGTCACATCTGACCATGCATGCTTAACCATAGTTTACTAACATACTCAAAAGCTTATCGTCAAGGGCACATACCAAAAATCAATCATACACGTGTGCACTGATGCTCTTTTCATCAGGTGTTTCACTGACTACTCTATCTTCCATACTTAGCCAAATTCTGATCTTCTATGTTATTACGCTAACCTAAAAAATTCATACGACTTTGTTGCCATAATCAAAAGTCTAAACTTAGTCATATACACTAGTATAGTCAACTTTCCAACACTTATATCAAAGATCACACGATATAATATTGCATATTGCTTCAGTTACAAAAGATTTAGTGAAGACTGGTTACTTTACAGTGACAGTGGAAGTTGACAGAGTAAGTCTCTGAGTTTTGGGTATATCTTACATGCGATGAGGATTCAAAATATGTGAGCTTAAGAGATGACATGTAGGGTACTAAATAATGTTCATTGATCTTAGCAAGCTACGGAAAGAAGGATGACATTAGCTGCGGGGCACGTGATCTGGAGATGACCTGTTTAGAAGCTGACTTTAGAGTTGTAGCGTGTATCATGAATGGCGATCGTGAATTATAGATGTCGGACCTTAATTATTGGTATATAATTTTTGTCTACTTTTTTTAAATACTATGTATCTTAGCAAGGATTTATGCAATTATTTGTATATTAAGAAAGCCTAATTGGCTGACCTGATCATTTATTTTGTAATAGGGTATATATGTAAGATCTTTTCTTTTGAAAAGACATAGAATAATTTATGTGATGTAAAAGAGGATTGTGGAAGCTATGAGCTTGTGTCTTCTAGATGTAGATAAGAGGATAACTTATATACTTCATTGGAACTGATCAAGAAAAGATAGTTTCTATCAGAAAGTTCAAAGATTGTGTATTTCTTTACATACACTTGTGTTGTGAATAGTAAGTTTTGAAGGTGGACATAACCTTCTTTGGGTAGTGAGCCTACTTCTTTTCTTGACTCCTAATAAGGTATGTCCTCTAACAAGTACTGTATACTGTAATGTTTTATATCAGCTCGTAATAGGGCTAGATCATTTAACAAGGATACTATACTCTCAATAAATTAGTAGTGGGCGTTAATTCCCACTAGGATTTTACCTTTAACAAGGTTTCCTCCATAACAAATATTGTGCTATTGTGTTGGCATTCATTGTGTTCATTTGATTTGATATTGCTACTATTCAAAGTTTAAAGTTTAATAATCTCTCATTTACTAACTCACCCCCCCGCCTCTTAGTTTTATTGGTGGACTATTATTACTAACTATAGGGAGTTAGAGAAGAATGATTCTGGTGTCACTAATACTTGGTTTGATGAAGAAAAAGGTATGAAGATGAAGGATGATGACACTTATACTATGAAAGAGACCACCTCATCAAATTATGATAAAGATATTGATAAGGATACCAAGGAGAAGGAAAATGAAATCTCTTCCCCTAAGGGTAATTAGGTGATGAAGGGTAGGCAGGAGAGAAATAAAAATGGAAAGCGTACTGAGAGCCAAGTTCTAAAAACTAGTGAGAAGAAGACACAAGTCAAGGGAGGTAAAAACCCTATCCTTAATTTGGTCTAGTATCCTAGATCTTCTTCCATTGTAGGTCACTCTAACCCTAAAAAAATTATTGAGCATAAGGTTCATGCTCACAATGGGTTTGGTGCTTGTGGGAAGGATGATTTTATACATCAAAGTTTTGGAATTTATTGGGGAAACACCAATACCCATCTAGATTTCTTCAAAAGGATAAAATTAAGGCTGATAAAAACCTTGCTTTGGATTTATAATGAAATTCATCCTACCTCAAGTCTAAGGTTAGGATCATGTAGGTTTAGTTGTTTAATGAGATCCATGAAAGGAAGAGTCTTGAAGACAAGGTTTGGAAGATCCATAAGAAGATAAAATCTCAAGAAGAGACCGGTTTTGATGAATATTCTTTATGAAAGTTAAGGAAAAATTAATACTAGTATTCAAAAGCCTAAGAGTGTTTCAGGACAAATTGAGAAGAAATTTGGTGTCTTGGAAGCTGGTTAGGCTAAGATGGAAAATGATGTCTTTGTTATTGCTGAGGAGGGACTAGGTAAAATAACTCGGGAAAGATTGAGTAGGAAATTCCCAGTCTCTTCCAAGACCATCCATTATGTGAAGGACGCTATGGAGGAGCTCACCATAATTGATAAGTAGGTAGATGATACCCTAAACAATCTTGCCTAGCTTTTTGTTTTCTTTTATGTTTGTTTTTTTTGTCCTTTTTTATTTTGTTATGTTTTATTGTCAGTTCTATGTTAGGGTTGTTTTCTCTAGTTGGTGGTTGGTCTAGTGGTTATTTTTGAGCCAACATGTTTAGTTATGGAAAAAAAATTGAATATATTTTGTAATATTTTGTATAGGGTTTCAGGGTGTCCTTTAAAACCTATTTTTACATTAATCCAAAAATATTATATATATATATATATATATATATATATATATATATATATATATATATATATATATATATATATATATATATATATATATATATATATATATATATATATATATATATATATATATATATATATATATATATATATATATATATATATATATATATATATATATATATATATTCATGACTTTTGATATAGAATGGAAAATGGGTAGGACCAAAAGGAGGAAGGCATTTTTGAATGATAGGGTTTCAAGTGATTAGAGGAATGTGTCTATAGAGATGGGTGAGGGTGAAGATTATGAAGATAATGGGGATGGAGATGGAGTGGACTCATGGGGATATTTTCTTGTAGGTTTCGTTTGCTGGATGGGTGGTTTTCCCGCCTTTTGGCTAGTAGTTTTGGGGCTTCTTTTGGTGTTTTTTCTTTGTGCATCCTCCTCCTAGATGACTTTGTAGGAGCTTTGTAGGAGTCTCATATTATTTTTAGAAAAGGTGGGTGGATCCAGTTTGAAGAAGCCTTTTTGTTGCATGACATGGAATGCTTCCCTTCTTGGCTATGTGGCTACATGTTGGAGCATTTGTGTCAATGTTGGGTGTGTTTGGAGTTTTCATTAACGAGTCTATGTTCCTATAGTGGGAGATAATTGCTAATTCCCTTGGTCGGAGCTCTGCATTTTATTTTTTTAAAGTTAGGTTTTGGGTCTTTTGTGCCCTCTTCGTGGAGGATATTATTCCTCTTTGTTGGATTTCTCTTCATGGGTTGTAGTCTCCTACATACTCCCCTTTCTACAATTTGTGAATTTTTTGTTAGGTTGTGGCTTTGGAGGCTCCTCAGAGGGTATCTTGTTTTCCCTTTGTTTGGAGTGTTGTTGTAGGATTTGAGCAATACAAATCCACAAAACCCGAAGATCACCTGCATACAAAAAACCTATTGCAAGGAAGTAGAGACAAGAAGAGTGCAAAGGTTTGACTCAAAAATATGAAGAAGAAAATATCCTTAATTAATGAATAAATTAAATGTACAATGAATCATCCTTATAAAGGAGATTGAAAGCATTGAAAGGAAAACCCTAGTGCATGTAATAATTAGTTAAATTATTACAAGACTAATGCATACAATTTTATATTTAAAACAACTAGTGCATGAGTTTAAGACAACTCGTGCCTGTGTATTTAAATATAAACAACTAAAGAAAAAGAGTTGACAGCTTAAGAAGAGAGTAAAGATTAATTAACATAATTAATACTTTACTCTAACACCCCCACTTAAGATGAGAAACAATGTAGCTACATACAATGCAAGAAGAAAGCAAAGGAAACTATAGTGCTGAAAGCATGAAAATAGGTCCCGGCAACATGGCCTGATGAGGTACCCATGTACAAAGGAGATTCTTTATAAAGTGGAGAAATAGAGAAAACCACATGGGAAAAACTCTACTCCAAAAAGAGACAAAAACTAATTTGAAGGACTAAAGAAACCTCCAAAACTAGGAATGTTCCAGAAAATAGGAACAAGAATGAACATGTAGAATATCACTAAAGCAAGAGGATGCAAACTTTGTCAAGAAGTAACTATTGATCTAAAGATCCTCCACAGAAATATGACCAGGTAGAGAAGACTATAATCTTCATGAGTGCCCTCAAATAACACTACTCGAAAATCAGGAGGCAAACAAAGGCAAACACCTAAACTCGAAGATACAGATGGCATAAACACCAAAAGTCTGAAGAGCTGATCAATCAAAGATGGAAGAGTGCATCCAAAAAATTGGAAAGAAAAGAGTGTCCATATAGTAAATGATCCATCTCATCGGAATGCATAGGTACCTAGCCACTACAACCGCCTAATACATAGGAACAAATATTGAATACATAGCTCACACTATCAAACCAAGGAAGCAGAAGAATGATCAATAGAAACCCCCCATAATGCTGACAAGGGAGAGGTGACAGGTACACTAAAAATAGTGCCAATAAGAACTACATCATGAAGAACTAGTAAGAACACAAATAAAGATACCTTGATGCTAATGTCATGGAAGGAACACTCACTTGAAAAAAGTAGATGGAAAACAAGGGAAAACATCAAACCCCCCATGCCACTTTATAATGGAGTGCAAATACAAATAGCATGGACATGTGCAAGATCTCATCATACAATAGAATGACACTTTATCTTAGTGCGTGTGCATAAAAGAATGCTACAAAAATGAAGTATACACTACACAAAGAAGAGCAAAAGCTACTGAAATAAAAGAACCTAAGAAGAGGCATCCCTTAAAGGGAAGAGATCCCAGGAACTGTAACATCCAAGATATCCACTAGAGTGCAGAAATGCAAAAAATTGAATAAAATATACCTAGAATAGAATTTGGAAAAAAAACTCATAGAAAAAGAAAGCTCTCAGAACAAGCTTCCCAACGATATCTCGCTTTCCCAAAACTGAGTCCAGATGCGCAAGATAGAGCTTCTGGAGTGCAAAATTGAACATCTAGATTTAACAGTAAAAAACACCATCAAAAAAGAAAAATCATAAATTCAAACCTCTAGAATTGGATAGAGCTTGGAACCAGATTTTCAACGATATGTCGTTTGTCCAATTTCGACACCGTATGCTCAAAATATGAGAAAAATACCAACTAGTGCATGAGATGGCCCAAAAATGGTGCAAATGATGATGATGCATGCTGACATCATCAAATGACGGGCTTAAATTTGATAGAAAAATGACTATCACCAACCAAAATGTATAAAAATAAAAATAAAAAAATTTGCAAAATCGCATGCGTGTCTCGGGATCCGTGCTATACCTTTTCAGACTTTTGCCTCAATTTGCATGCAAAATTTTTTTATTTTAATTTGTGTTGGGAAAAATTTTTTTTACCTCAATTTGAATGCCAAAACTAGATAATTTTACCTCGGGAAGCATGCCAGACCATACAAATTTTACCTCGAGAAGCATGCCAAGCTGTTTGGTATGAAAAAAATGCCCCAAAATGCAAAGTTCTCCAAATTTGACATGTTTTATATCAAAATAGGGGTTTTTGGGCGCTGCGAGCTCAACGGTGAGGTACCTTTGAGCTCAAAGTACACCAAAATTTAGGGACCCCCTAATTTCAATAAAAAACCAAAAAAAATGCCTAATCTGAAACATATAAATTTTTAATCTCTGAATTCTTCAAATGCAAACAAGCTATAGCAGATTAGGCTCTAATACCATGTAGAATTTGAGCAATACAAATCCACAAAACTCAAAGATCGCCTCCATACAAAAAACCTATTAGAAGGAAGTAGAGACAAGAAGAGGGCAAAGGTTTGACTCAAAAATATGAAGAAGAAAATATCCTCAATTAATGAATAAATTAAATGTACAATGAATCATCCTTATAAAGGAGATTGAATGCCTTGAAAGGTAAACCCTAGTGCATGTAGTAATTAGTTAAATTATTACAAGACTAATGCATGCAAGTTTATATTTAAAATAACTAGTGCATGAGTTTAAACAACTTGTGCATATGTGTTTAAACATAAACAACTAAAGCAAAAGAGTTGACATCTTAAGAAGGGAATAAAGATTAATTAACAAAATTAATACTTTACTCTAACAGTTGTTCTATGACTATGGCATCGAATCTTGGAGTTGGGGATTTGAAAATTGGCTATGCCCCTCTGGCTTGTATTTTATATTGTAGGTGTTGGTCTTTTTCTTTGTCTTGTTCTATATTTTCTCAATTTTCTTATGTTTTAAGGGTCATATCTTGTCCTTGTCTTGTTTTTGGTTAAGGTTTTGAATTGTTTAAGTTTTTCTTTCTCCTATTGGAGCCCAATTTCTTTGATGTTCTATGTTTTAGTTGGCTGGTTTTGCTTGTGGTTGGATTCATCTTCGAAGGGTTTCTATTGAGGTGCAACAAATCTCTATTGATGTTAGGTATGTCTATATTATTTCTGATTTGTAGTGGTTCATTCTTCATCTTATGTCCTCTCTCTTTTGTCTAATGGAGATGATTTCCAGTCCTATTAAGGTGGATGGTGGCAGAAGAGATGTGGAGATTAGGTGCTTATTTTTGACAAATTTTTGTTGTCAGTGCTTAGAAACAAGGTTGATTGCCACTTTAGTTCACTTTGTGGTTTTTCCCTTCTCAACTGACCCTATAGAGGTTGATTTATCTCCTATTATGGTGTAGAGAAGTGGCTCAACTTAGTTGTGGAAGGATCGATGCACTATCTTTTGTAATGGATGCACTTTAGTTGCAGGTTCCAAGCTAATCTCTTTCTTCTAGTTTTGGGTTTTCCTAAAAATCCCTAGGATGGTTTTGGGATTTATTTTAAAACCCATGGTTGAGATCTCTTTTCTAGTTATGGGAGCCAATGCAAAACCCATAGAGGTTTCGGGAGCCTTCCAAAACCCCAGAGTTTTATTGGGCTTTCTAATGTTCAATCTTCTGAGGCAGTGTGTAATAACAGTTTTGGGATCCATCTTAAAACACACAACAAAGGTTTGGGGAGCCTTTTGTGGTCTCTCTTTGTTTTATCTCTTGAGTTTTTTTGTTAAGTACTGGAGAGCTTTTAAAAAACTAGAGATTAGTTTGGGAGCCATATTAAAACCAAAAGGTTCTTCAATTGGTTCTTCATTGTTTAAACTTTTGAGGATATCTATTAAAGTTAGGGGAGCCTATAAAAACCCCATATTATTTGAAAGGTGTATTGGTTATTGCTATCAAGTTATGGGATCCTTGGAAAAACCTGTGTTTTTTGTTATGATTTAGGGAGCCCTGAAAACCACATTTGAGGTTGTGTCATTTTGCGTTATGTTTTTGTTGGGCAAATAGAACTTTGTATGATCCATGTTTATTCAGGTTATTGATTGTTTGCTAGTGGTTGGCTAACATTTTGTAAAGCTTCATCTTTTGCAACCATTTTTTTTATTTGGGGTTCCAGATCCCATCCAAAATCTTCTTGTAAAGGGTTTTGAGTCCCTTCAAAACCTATTTTTACCTTAATAAAATATATTATATATATGCACTACCAAATAATGTTATCACCTACCTTAGTAGCAATCAAAATGATATGAAAAAATCTAAAACACTTTAATACATAACCAAATGGACTGTACCCATAAAGGAAATTCAATCACCTTGTGAATGACACTAAATGGATAATTCCTTCTTTATTAAAAAAAAATAGTACAATATTTGTATTGAATATTCTCAGACATAGTGTGGCAGCAAAAGGAAACACATAATTTTTTTCAAAATTATGGGCTACTTTTAGCCATCAATGCCTCTGATGATGTTGTCTCCGTGGACCAAAAAGGTTGCAAAATATAGTGAAATTATAAAAATAAAATTAAAAAAAATAGTTATTTTTTACCTACTTGAGAATTTTTTCCCTTCAACTGTCACAAGTTATTCAAACAAAAAATAGACTAAAATTAATGATCCCATATAATATAACAAATAAAAAATTAATGTCCCATTAACAACAAGGAATAAATACAATACTCAAGATAGCTCTACACAAATCCAAACACAACTATCGCATGGAGAAATATCCATAAGGAACCAATGTACCATAGAGAGAAATGTTCCAAACTATATATCCTTCTACCAACTCCATTAAGTGCCCTATGCATAACAAGTAAGATCTTCACCAACAAAACTGCTAAACGTGATATCCTTACTAGCATCTAACTATTAAATCTCAATAGTCAAACAAAAGATTAAGAAATAGATAAACAAACAAGGATGTAAGATTCTTAGCTAAAGGAAGATGAAACTTATAAATATTATCATCCCCTCTAGTCGTCAAAGACTATCCTTCCTAAATGACTCATGCACATGAGAAGTCAAAGGAAAAAGAAACCATGCAATATAATATTGAAATAAGGCATTTATAATTGACATTTTAGCATTAAGAAAAATAATCACGATGAAATACATCTAATTCACCATGCGGCAATGCATAGAAGATGGCTCTCTACCATGTAGGTGAAGAATGACATTTGAGATTTCTCATCTTACAGTTTACTAGTCATACCAACTCTCTAAATAGACATCCTCTTCATTCGGTGGATTATAAAATTGTAAATAACTCTTTATAAATGGTTCTTCAATTGCTCCACTTAAGCCTCGTCAAAGAGGCATATAACACCATTTGATCTCAAACATCTACATATATCTAGTGTTACCCAATTATATCAAATATTTGTCAATTACTAAAAGATCATTTGAATCTAAGAAAAGTCTATTGACATAAAAAAAACATAAGAACTCCTAAAACAAATTGCATATCTAAAAAATACTTCAAAAACTCTAAACAAATTCTAACCATAAAATCATCCACATGATATCTCGATTTGCATTTGTATCTATAAACATATCTATTACCAAAAGCACCCATATCAAACCAATACTTATCAAAGATAAGATCTATTGTCCATAATGTACAATAGTACATGTATCCAAAGCTTTTACTATAAGTGACCTAGAACTAACCAAGGCATCAAGTTGAACCTACGCCGCCATAACATTGTTTCCTTTGGTTTTTCCATAAGATTCAAATTCACTAACCTACACCACATCAAAATCAGCACAAATAACTAATTGCAACAAGCAGTTCAGACAATGCATCAATCAGAATGCCTTTACCTGTTCCTTCACACAGCTCTCCCCGTACTTAGTTTTGATCATGTCTCGGTCACCTACAATACTCAGCCCTTGCTATGTGTCCCGATCAGAAAATTGAAAACCGCTGAGTTAGGATTGCTTCATGACGACGCTAGTGATGATGACATTGATCACTCTTTAAAAGTACGCAATTCAGTGCACCACCATTGTCTAATATATGTAATAAACGAATCCATTTAAGCGATATGATTCCTCACAATGAAGCAACAATTTTTAACACCTATGGTACCAAACCATTGCCAAGACTCAAAAAAGGGAAAAGTAGATTTCAAATATGCTTCCCACACAAAATCACAACCCACTATGCTACCACACTGCTTCTCTTTATCTTTTGTCGATATGATCCATTATTATAATTTTTCCGTTATAGTCCATTCATTATGCCGTGTAAAGTAAACTGTCCTTTACCTTTTAAACAAAATATTTTGTGTTGTTGCAATGAAAGTAGTTTTGGACTTTTCAATCTCAAACATGTAGCATCCACTTGAGCAATTTCCTTTAAAAACTGTAAAATAATATATTTATATGAGGTGGTAGCATATCTTATAAGAATTTCATTTGAATTTCAACGTGTTCGAAGGTCGACAATGTAAGGGAAGTATTGGTTTATTTTTTAAAAATTATTTTATTGTTTATATGTAAGGGTTCATGATTGGAGCAACAAAAGCAAGCTTATGCCTTTATTTTTTTTATATCAAAGTTTCAGCATGCATAGGAGGTAATGCGCTATTCTTCTTCTATTTTAATTTCACTGCATTTTTTAAGTGGAGCAACTAAAATATATGTAGATTTCGGTTTTTTTATATATATTCATATGAAGATTTGGCAAAGTTAATTTATAAAGATTTTATTTTCTTTGTCAAAGTATTGTAGACTATTTTGTTTTATATCATATCAACATATTAAAAAAATATGTACTTGTAACTTTTTATGATTTTTTCTTATAGTAAAAATAAAAGTAAAAAATAGAAAGATTTAAATATAGGACTATTAAGAAGATTTTTGAATGATCAAATCAGTGACAAAAAATAATAGAAGAAGAATCGAATAGGGATTCCTATAGATTCAATTGACATAATAGAAAAATAAATAGAACTATAATCACATATGCCCATAAAAAATCTTAACTTATTTAATTCAATTCTTTAGTCATCATAGATAATCTAATTTAAAGTAATTGATATTCATCTTGATCTAAATCTCTTCAATTTTCTTCCTTCCAAGTAGAAACTCCTTTGAAGACACATTTGGATAAGGATGCAATAGCCCTATTTTATTCATTGGAATTGTCATTAAAGGATCGAAATTCAAAATCTATTTAGAAACAAAGATTTTTCTAAGCCAATCACTCTAGTTCTAAGAAGGAACCTTGAAAATTCACACTATTAAAAAGGGTGATCACAATCATATATTAATCTCACATATTGTCATTTTCCAAACTTGGCATGATCTCTTTCAAAAGAATTGAGAGTAGGTTATTCTTTCATCTATTCATTAGAGGGAGTTCCTAAATAATGAAAAAGTAAAATATATAAATGAGCTTGCATTACCATGCCTAATACTATCCATACTTTGTAAACTTAGGTTCCTCCTATGGCACATATTCATGTTTTTTTAAGCAAATTATGTTGAGAGGGGAAATCTGTAATGCCTCACTAGAGAACCTAGGAGAGATTAACCTAGAAACTGCTACTAAGTTTACAAAAAAAAATTCTTAAGAGTTTACATACAATATTGAAAAAAAAAGTGGAAGTACTAACATAAGGTCGATACATACTCATAAACATCTTCTAAATAATGAAATTAAAGTACATTATCTCATAAAAGAAAAAGTGGATACATCCTAAGCCATAAGATATATATGATAACCCACATCCACTACACAAGTCAAAAGGTATCTAAATAAAATTGTGTAAAAAGTACACATAAAAGAAAAAATAGGAACATGTCTCTAACGAAGAAAGAATAAGAAGTAATCAAAACAAGGATCATCCAACACTGATACGGGAATGTCAGAGTCTCAACTGGTAAGAGAATCACTACCTCCAACCTTGTGGAAACTTGTGTTTCCACTCCCAATGTGCTGAGGAGATAACATCAGATCCCACTTAGATAACAATACCAAAATCACTCATTAGATAATACTAAGAAATGGACCCTATAAGTTTCCTATCTCAAAGGTACAACTCAAAACTCAAAGGTGCACATACTAATCCAGAGGGAACCAATACTCATAGGAAACCTAAGATGAAATCAGGGTTTAGTATCACATATGTCAACCCCTTGAAACAATCTCACTAGGCTTTGACTCCCACATGTGAACATATGTAGAACCCAAAATCCTTTCATTTGGACAAAGATAACTGATCATGCCAGAACTCACTATCATTGTTAGATGGGCTATCATTTTCTCCCACTCTCATCCTTAGCCTAAACTAGCACTCAAGGTATGGGCAAGGAATCTATTATCATATTAATTCATTTTAAAACCCCATTTAATATATTATATTATCACTTATTTAAGTAACTTACTAAGGACACCCAAGTAGCCACTTTTGGGCTCTAACACCTCCAAAACAAGATAATTCCCCTCTAATACCTAGATAACCTACCCTAAGATCTGATGCAGGAGCATCCTGGGTGTAAGAGCAATCTTGCATCACCCAAAAAAAAAAAATATTTCTATTTTTATATTCAATAAGGGCTATTTTGTGCAGAGCTGCTATTTATGGAAAGTTACTTTTTTTGGTAATTTTCATATGTGCTCAGAATGATCTGATTTCTTTCTTGGAGGTTCATTTTGGTCGTATAAGTCTGCCAGTAAAGTTTCATTGCCAGATCAAGTGTATATTGGAAGATATTGAAGATTTTCGGTATTGGCAGCAGGGTACAAAAACTTTGAACTTAGTTTTGAAGGCTTTAGAGGCCCCGGATGAGGTCAAAAATTTGAGTGATGGGTGCTTGCACTGGTCAAGCCTGTAGAGCGCTTCGTGGCATTTCTGAAATGGGGTTATAATAGCCGATCGGGTCAACTAGTGATGACTTATGGTCTTCGAAAGTTGGGCCACCTGAAATGGTGAAAAATAATTTTCTTCAAAATTTATGTTCGGGTTTCAAAGGTTATCTTGAGCCGACTATGATGTAATAAAATGTAAAATAAAATAATTCTAAGTTTGGTCGGCCTTATTGGCTAAAATTCTGGAACCTTCCCAGGCGGTGGAAAATTGCCTATATAAGGAAGGTTGTATTATTGTCTTAGGCAGTTCAGAATAGTTCTGGGTAGTAGATCTAGGTAATAGTTTGAGGCTTTGTCCTACAGAATATTGTAAGGGAATGCCCATGTGGCTTTGCATTTTGAAATTCTGAAAATTTGTAATTCCACATTTGTGGAGATAATAAGAAGCCAATTTTCTGTTCTTGCATATTACTGTTGTTGTTTCTCTATGTCTGTTATGTGTTTGTGGTATTAAGGGGAGCACCCTTCATCAAGTGGTATCAGAGCAGGAGTTCCTGAGTGTGTAAATAGATCACCGACTGTGAGGCAGTTTGCACCAGGACCGTGGTCAGGGTTTCAACGCGCATCGCAAAAATGCCTCCATGAAGGGAATGTGGCGGAAGAGCTGGTGTTGTAACACCTGAGGTTAGGGCACTGTAGAGACAAGTGCAAGCATTGCAAGAAGAGATTCATAGAGGAATGAATCTTAATGTCAGAGATGAAAGCGAGGATGAAGCTGAAGAAGAATATCAAGAAGGAGAAGTCAAAATTGTGAACCAGGAGGAAGAAAGACTTTTTCGGGCCATTTCTAAAATTGGGAAAAGACCTAAGATTGAGGTTCCTACATTTTTTGGAAATCTTAACCCAGAAGAATTGATCGACTGGATCAATGAATGTGAGGAATATTTTGAGTATGAAGATGTTGAGGATCCTGATAGGGTCAAATTTGTGAAGGCCAAACTGAAAGGTCATGCCAAGATATGGTGGCAAGAGATTCAGTTGGAGCAAAATAGAAGGGGAAAGGAGAAAATCATGAGATGGGATCGGATGGTGGATAAATTGAAGTGACAGCTCATTCCTGTTGATTATGAGCTTGACCTACTGAAGAAAATGCAGAGTTTGAAGCAAGCAGGAAGATCTGTTCAGGAGTATACAGAGGAGTTCTATCAACTTCTCATCAGAACAAGCCATACAGAAGCTGATAAGGAGAAAGTTGCCCGATACCTTAATGGGTTAAGGCCAAGCATTCAGGAGGAGCTGAAACTGGTTCGAATGAACAGTATTGAAGAGGCATACCAGTTTGCCCTAAAAGTAGAGGAAAAGTTGAACAAGAAGTTTGAGAGCAGACAAAATGGAAGAGGTCGTGGTGGATGATCTGGTGGACGGTCATATGGTAGCCGAAATGAAGATCCAAAAAAGAAGGATGAGGCCAGTAGCAGTCAGAATCAGTGAGGAAATAATTCTAATCACTTCTAGGGTTAGAATAATAGAGATCAGAGAGGAAGAGGAAGAGGACAAGGATCTGGAAGAGGTGGCTTCTGTGGAACATATTTTCACTATGGAGAAGAAGGTCATAGGGCATTTTAATGTCTTCAGCGCCAAGGCAGAATAGACAGGAGAAATGAAGGCCAAGCCAGAGTTGCACATGTAGATGAAGATGCCAGATCATCAAATTCTGAAGATGCTGAAAGAGGAGAAATGTTGATTAACAGAAGAGTCCTGTTGAGTGGTGAGAATGAACCTGAGCAAAGGAGGAGCCTGTTTCACACCAGGTGCAAGTGTGAAGGTAAATGTTGTGATGTGATTATTGATAGTGGAAGCACTAATAATTTGGTGTCAGAAGAGATGGTGACAAAGTTGAAGCTTAAGAGACAGAAACACCCACATCCATATCGGATTGCCTGGGTATAGGATGACCACAAGGTCATGGTCAATGAACAATGTCTGGTGAAGTTCAAAGTTGGCAGATACCAAGATGAGGTATTGTGTGATATCATATCTATGGATGCATGTCATATGTTGTTGGGTAGACCATGGTAGTTTGACAGATGTGCTGTACATGATGGCCGTGCGAACACCTATTCCCTGACAAAGGATGGAGTGCGACATAAGCTAAAACCATTAAAGGAGACTAAAGAAATGGTATGTGGTAATGGGAGGATAAATTTTGTTGATGGAAGAAATTTTCTAGATGGTATGAGGCATGAGCATGTATGTTTTGCTTTAATTCCAAAAGCTGGTAAAGAGGAAGTAGAAGATGTTCCTGTAGAAGTTGCAAATTTGTTGAATAAGTTTCAGGATATTGTATCCGATAACGTGCTTGATGGATTACCACCAGTCAGGAAGATCAGTCATCAGATGGACTTGATCCCAGGAGTGAGTTTTCCGAACAAGGCAGCACATAGAATGACACCTGTAGAAAGTGAGGAGTTGAACAGACAAGTACATGAGTTGTTACAGAAAGGATTGATCCATAAGAGTCTGAGTCCTTGTTTTGTACCAGCAGTATTAGCACCAAAGAAGAATGGAGAATGGAGGATGTGTATAGATTCTAGAGCAATAAACAAGATCACAATCAAGTACAGGTTTCCATTGCCATGAATGGATGATATTATGGACTGTTTGAGTGGAGCTGTGTATTTTTCAAAGATAGATCTGAAAAGTGGATATCATCAGATTCAGATCAGAGAAGGAGATGAATGGAAGACTACCTTCAAGACAAAGGAAGGACTGTATGAGTGGTTAGTCATGCCTTTTGGGCTAACCAATGCACCGAGCACTTTCATGCGGCTCATGAACGAGGTTCTGAAAGAATTTTTGAGTAAGTTTGTCATTGTTTACCTAGATTATATTTTGATCTTTAGTAAGACATTGGATGAGCATATGATGCATATTCGTATGGTATTTGAGAAGTTGAGAGAAGAGAAATTGTTGATTAATTTTAAGAAGTGCAGTTTTGTGAAGAAAGAGTTGGTGTATTTGGGGTTTGTAGTTTCAGGAGAAGGTCTAAAAATAGACCCAGAGAAGGTACATGCTATCCTTGAATGGCCTACTCCAAGGAGTGCTACTGAGGCAAGATCTTTTTATGGTTTGGCTAGCTTTTATAGAAAGTTTATCAGAAATTTTAGCAATATTTGTGGACCCTTGACTGAAACAATGAGAGGGGATAGAAAAGAGTTTAAGTGGACTAATGGGGCAGAAAAGAGTTTTTAATTGTTGAAATAAAAAGTTACAGAACAACCTATTTTAGCACTTCCATATTTTCATAAGGTGTTTCAAGTAGATTGTGATGCTAGTGGTACTGCAATAGGAGCTGTTATGAGCCAAGAAGGTAAACCTGTTGCTTATTTCAGTGAGAAGTTAAATGATGCCAAGAGGAAATATTCTATTTATGATCAGGAATTTTATGCTATAGTTCAGGCATTAAAGAAGTGGAGACATTATCTACTTTCTAAGGAGTTTGTTTTGTATACTGATCATCAAGCTTTGCAATGTTTGAATAGTCAAGGAAAATTGTATCAAAGACATTTGAAATGGGTTGAGTTTTTGCAGAGTTATACATTTGTTTTGAAGCACAGGAGTGGAAAGTCTAATATGGTTGCAGATGCTCTTAGCAGAAGGCAACTATTGCTGATAGAAATGCAGATTGAAGTGGTTGGGTTCAAGGAACTCAAGAATTTGTATCCAGAGGATCTTGATTTTGGTGAAGCTTGGAAAGCTTGTACAGAACCTGTTACTCTAGACAGGATGAAATGGCTGGATTTTATCATCCAAGATTATATGCTATTCAGAGGGAGTCAGTTGTGCATTCCATGAAGTTCTATGAAGGAGAATCTCATCAAAGAGAAGCATAGTGGAGGATTGGCTGGACATTTTGGTCGTGATAAAACCCTTGCTTTGGTTGGTGAGAATTATTATTGGCCACAATTGCAGCAAGATGTGAAGAAGTTTGTACAGAGTTGCAGAGTATGTTAGATAGCGAAAGGAGTGAAGCAGAATACAGGGTTGTATCAGCCATTACCTATACCAGAGAAGCCTTGGGAGGATATCAGTATGGACTTTGTTCTTGGTTTACCGAGGACTCAGCGGGGACACGATTCAATTTTTGTGGTAGTTGACATATTTTTGAAGATGGCACATTTCATTCCCTACAAGAAGACTAATGATGTTGTTCATGTAGCAGAATTGTTTTTTAGAGAAGTAGTGAGACTTCATGGTTTGACAAAGACCATAGTTTCAGATCTGGACACTAAGTTTGTTGGATATTTCTGGTGTACATTGTGGAAGAAGTTAAAGACAGATTTGAAGTTTAGTTCATCACATCATCCACAGACTGATGGACAGAAAAAGGTGGTGAATAGGAGTTTGGGAAATTTGCTGAGATGTTTGGTTGGAGATAAGCCAATAGGATGGGATTTGATTTTACCATAGGCGGAATTTGCATATAATAATTCTGTCAACAGGAACACTGGTAAATCACCATTCCAGATTGTATATGGAAGTAGTCCAAGAAATGCATCTGAATTAAGGAAGATAGATAAAGGAGAAATAAGTAGTGTTGAAGCTGAGGATTTTGCAGAACACTTGAAGAACATCCATGGGGAGGTGAGGAAGCATATTACCAAGATGAACGCACAGTATAAGGCTAAGGCAGATGAGAAAAGGAGGTATAAGGAATTTCAGGTTGGTGATGAAGTCATGGTTCATTTGTGGAAGGAGCGGTTTCCAGTTGGTACATATAACAAGCTGAAAATGAAGAAGTTTGGACCATGTAGGATACTAAAGAAACATGATTCAGGAAATACATATGAGGTAGAATTGCCTACTGAGCTAAGTATTTCACTAGTGTTTAACATTTCAGATCTGACAGAGTATCATGAAGGAGGTGTTGAAGATGCGATCACAGCAGCACAATGGAGTATTCTAGCAACTAGTTCAGACATAAAGGAGATCGAAGATATACTAGATAGTCGTGTTGGCAAAAGCACAAGGAACATGACATATGAAGAATATCTGGTCAAGTGGAAAGGATGACCTATTGAAGATTCATCATGGCTGACAAAGGAGGAGGTTAGCCGTCTTGGTTTTCCTTTGCACACCTGAGTCGTGACAGGGTCACTTCTCAAATTACCCTAGGTGTCTGATGCAGGAGCATCCTGGGTGTAAGAGCAATCTTGCATCACCTAAAAAAAAAAATATTTCTATTTTTATATTCAATAAGGGCTATTTTATGCAGAGCTGCTATTTATGGAAAGTTACTATTTTTGGTAATTTTCATATGTGCTCAGAATGATCTGATTTCTTTCTTGGAGGTTCATTTTGGTCATATAAGTCTGCCAGTAAAGTTTCATTGCCAGATCAAGTGTATATTGGAAGATATTGAAGATTTTCGGTATTGGCAGCATGGTACAGAAACTTTGAACTCAGTTTTGAAGGCTTTAGAGGCCCCGGATGAGGTCAAAAATTTGGGTGACGGGTGCTTGCATAGGTCAAGCCTGTAGAGCACTTCGTGACGTTTCTGAAATGGGGTTATAATAGCTGATTGGGTCAGTTGGTGATGACTTATGGTCTTCAGAATTTGGGCCACCTGAAATGGCAAAAAATAATTTTCTTCAAAATTTCTATTCGGGTTTCAAAGGTTATCTTGAGCCGACTATGATGTAATAAAATGTAAAATAAAATAATTCTAAGTTTGGTCAGCCTTATTGGCTAAAATTCTGGAACCTTCCCAGGCGGTGGAAAATTGCCTATATAAGGAAGGCTGTATTATTGTCTTAGGTAGTTCAGAATAGTTCTGGGTAGTAGATCTAGGTAATAGTTCGAGGCTTTCTCCTATAGAATATTGTAAGGGAATGCCCATGTGGCTTTGCATGTTGAAATTTTGAAAATTTGTAATTCCACATTTGTGGAGATAATAAGAAGCCAATTTTCTGTTCTTGCATATTACTGTTGTTGTTTCTCTATGTCTGTTATGTGTTTGTGGTATTAAGGGGAGCACCCTTCATCAAGATCATAAGTCTCAAAAACATCCCATAGATCATCATGAATCATAAATGTCAAGATCTGGTTCAAAAAAGTCATAGGAACACATGTAACCAAGTTTCATCACATATACACCCTAACATAATTAAGAGCTTTCATAAGGTTGGGTTATAACAAAATTGATTGTCATACAAGTATGCAAGATAAGCAAACATAACACATTAACCCTAACCTCGTCTCTGGTAACAATCCTAAAAATGGTGATGTAAAAAGATTCCCTCCTAACCCATTATTATAGAAAGAAAACATTCACAAGAATTTAGTAGTAATAGACTAATTTGTAGACTGCCATTACACAAATTAATTTATTAAAATAATTACTAATACATCTGTAATTACAATAATAAATTAAAAAAATGGCTCTACTCTGCTCTGCTATCCGCACGTGACCCAAAATTTTGTCTATGTATTTTCTCAATCAACATATATTTGTTTTCTCTAGAACAAAATATGCCAAGTTTTTCAGTAGGGTAAAAAGGAAGACTACATATTTTCAAACCTTACCACGAAGACATGCGTCTAAAGGCTCTATTTCTCCTTTCTCCCTCTGCTTATCAAACCAATTTTCTGCATTATTATCCTCTTCCCCTAGGTCTCAACCTAGGGCTTCTCCTCGAGAGAGGCAAAATGCATCCTCAGTTTCTGATAAAAGTGAAAATCACCACCAAGATACTTACTCGCCTCCACATCGAAGGATTTAATGCCCTTTGAAGAAGATGGATCCAACATTCAAAAATCACCAAAAGTCTGAAGCACCTTCTGGACTCATACAAGTGGATTCTGGTAAACTAAACCCTAATCTCTCCACAGGTAAGGTTTATTCTCCACCTTATAGAAGAACAATAGAGTTCAATCTAAAAGGTAATAGTAATCTTAACTCAGCAATCATTAAGGATTTGGGAAAACTTTCTTCAACAACTAACCCTAATCAACAAATTTTAGTCATAAAGAATAGAACGGTAAGTAGCATACAAAGAATGTGTGCAAAATTTAGTTTTTTTCTATAGATGGAATGGCATAGGGGCTTTGGTAGAAACTATTGTAGCATGGATTGAATCTAAGCTAATCAAGAAGGTACGTACCACTATCCTCCAAGAGAAATTTATTTATATTGATTCCTCCAGTGAGACTTTTAAGACAAAACTTCTATCTGAGTGATTACTAGAATTTAGAAACAAAGGGTTTTCTTCCTTCGACTGGGTGCCTATGTTCAACCCATTAAAATAAAAACATTTTCTAATCAATAGAGCAATTTTACTCAATAATCTTCCATTTGAACTCTCAGATATTGATTCCCTTTGGGACATTGGAAATTACCTAGGGAAATTTGTAGGAGTTTTTAATAATGATATGGTTCATGTGGAAAGAATCATTATTGTCAAAATGAAACTTAACACAACAATCAACTTCCATTTGGAAATTTTCTGTGATTCAGGGTCGATAACAATTCACCCTAAATTCTATGATGAGGAGCTTGAGGAAGATGATTCCACTCTTAGAGTTTCAGAAGGAGTAGTGGTTCTGCATCTTATAGACGGGGAAATAGATCCCTATTCCCGTCCATCTACTCTTATAAACCTTGCTAACATAAACATCAATGTAGAAAAAGGGGATTATGGTTTATCAGTAACTAATAATGGAGACATGAAAATCCAAGATCAAGTAGTCCTTACCAATGACTTCAATAAGAATAACATAGAATATGGTTTTAATACATTTTCATCATCTTTAGAGGAAGGAGAAATCTGTCCTTACCCCAAATTTCCAAATTCTATAGAACCCTTTCTAGAGTTATCTTTCAATGAGAATGAAGGAGGCTTTTGTTTTCTCAATCACTCCCCTTGGCAATATGTATCTATGAGGAATAATAATTGTAATCACAAACCAATATGCATAAATCTAAAGACCTCCAATGAGGACATCACGACCTCAATAAATGAACCTATTTTGAACAACTAAGACCCCTAAAAATATTGTCTGGTCCAATCCTAGCCAGCTTGAAAAAACTCTAGCAGCAATAGAAACCCTTTTAATGCAGGAATCAGGAACACCAAGTAATCCTCCTAACTTAGAAAGTAACAAAAAATCAACCTTAAGCAAGGAAAACATTGATTTCTCGCTATTTTTTGATGATGAAAGTAGTGATATAGATGAGTGTAATAGACAAAAGAGTATTCTCATCAAAGAAATTATGAATATTGATACTTCGATTACACTTTCAAAAATTATTAGGAATACAGTACCATCACCAGTGCTAATTCCTCCCTCCCTTGACACTTACCGAAGGTTTAAAACAAATAATCATTATACCAAGAATATTCCACAGGGTGAGGATAAGAACAACTTTCAAACCTTACCTTTAAAACTTAACTCTAAACTCTCAGATGATCATGAATCTTTGAACATTAATAGCATGGAAATTGAGGGAACACAGAGTGTAGCTTCAGAGAGCATCCCAGTGATAATGTTGGATAGGAATCTTCAGAATTCTGAGACAAAGGAAAAGACACTGAGAGATGATCACACAAAAAATCCTATTGTTAGTAACTTCACAAGCATGGTTGGGGTAAATATTAATTCATCTCTGTATTCTAGTGATACCCCTAATAAATACCAGCCAAACAATGAAGAGAACTGAGAGTCTAATGATGAAAAAATTAGGGAAGAAGTAAATATAATAGCAAATTATATAAGGTAAACAGTAACTGAAGATTTAATAGAACAATTTTTAGATGAAATCTGTGATCCAGAAGAAGTACAGCGTCAAAAAGAGATCATAGATGAAGGAATCAACATAAATAATACCACCATGGAAGGATCTGTAGAAGAGTTGTTAATAAATCTAGAGGAAATAGAATCACAAGAGTAGGAATCTCTAGGTATTGCTCAACTTAAGGAAAGTAGGAAAACCCCAAATTGTGCAAAAAAAGAAAGGAAAAAAGGAAGAAAGCCCAATACAAAATTAAGAAGCTTGATAGGGGAAGCTTTAGGATAGGTCAAAATCACATCTATTCTGAATGCAAGGAAGGGGAAGAGCCTTCCCAAGGAGCCATGAATGTACTTTCATGGAATGTTAGGGGCATGAATGCCCCTAACAAGCAACATCTAATCAGATTTTGTATCAAAATTCATAATCCAAAGATCATGTTAATACAAGAGACTAAGCTAGATCACATAGAATTAGGAAATTTAAAAAAAAAAAGGATTGAGGGAAATGGAAGCCTTGCTGGCTAAGGGAGCATCTGGTGTCTTGCCCATCATTTGGGATCCTAGAAGTACATCAATTAACATTACACAAAAAAGACAATTTTGGATGAGTGGAATAGTCAGAAATTTTAGACATAATCTAACCTTTAATCTAATAAATGTATATGGACCCATTCAAAATAAAGATAAACTTTTAGTCTGGAAAGAGATTGAATCATATCTTGAACAGACAAAGGACATGCTCTATTTTCTAGGAGGTGATTTCAATGTGATAACAAAAATTTCTGAGAAGAAAGGAGCAGGGAATTTCCTTCCACCTGCTTCAAAAGACTTTACACATTGGAGGGATAAGAACTCTCTCCTTGAAATTCCAATAGTGGACAACTCCTTCACTTGGAACAATAGAAGACTAGGTTTTTGCAACATAGCAGAGAAATTAGATAGATTCTTTCTTAAAGGTAGTTTGACAAATTTTGATATTTCACTATCAGCTAACATCCTTTCATTTTCTGGTTCGGATCACTATCTGATACTTCTCAGCATCTTAACACCATCTAAGCCAAAAAAGTGTGCCTTCAAATTCAAAAAAGAATGGTTAAGGGATCCAAACATCCTAATGTTGATTGAATCTTGGTGGTCAAAACCCAAGGTATCAGGCTCTAAAATGTTTAGATTAGTAAACAAACTATAGTGGATTAAGAGGAAATTGTTAGAATGGAACGCATCTAAGTTTGGGAACATCTTTGAAAAAAATTAGAGCTAGAACAAGAATTGGGAGAAGTTAACTCTCGGGTTATCAAGGATGGAATGAATGATGATTTGTATCATAGGGAGAAGAATTCACTAAAGGAATATGAAGAGATACTAGCAAGAGAAGAAATTTTTTGCAAACAAAAATCAAGAGAAACTTGGTTAGAAGCAGGAGATAGAAATACTAAATTCTTTCATAATAGTACCAAACAAAGAAGGAACACTAATAGGATTTATTTTATTGTTAATTATAAGGGTGATACCATAGAAGATTCCAAAGGTATAGTGGAGGAATCAGTAAACTACTTTAAAAACATTCTGAAAAATAACCCTAAAGTCATATCTAAGCAACAAAACCAAATCTTAAATGGTAAATTCACCATGGATGAGATTCATCATGCCTTAATGCAAATGAATCCAGACAAATCTCCAAGATCAGATGGCTTCTCAACTTTTTTTTTCCAAAAGTGCTGGCACTTTATCGGAAAGGAGGTTACAGATGCCCTAAAAGGGGTTAGGAACTTAGGCAAAATACTTAAAGAAGTAAACAATACCTTTTTTTCTCTCATCCTCAAAAAAGAGAAACCTTCTAGCCTCAATGATTTTAGACCAATAGCACTATGTAATACATTGTATAAACTACTCACCAAAACACTAGCCCTTAGAATTCAAAAACTTCTCCCCTAGGGCCTAATCATCAGTGAAGAATAGACAAGTTTTGTCCTTGGAAGATCCATCTTTGATGGGGTAATCATAGCTCAAGAAGAAATACATTATATCCTCAAAAATAAGAGCCCAAGTATGCTTATTAAATTAGACATAAAAAAAGCATATGACAAAGTAGATAGGAGATTTCTATGTAAATGCATGGAAGCCTTTGGCTTTCCTAAAAGCTGGATAAACCTATTTTTCAAATGCATTTCCACCCCTATCATCTCAGTTTTAGTGAATGAGACACCAAAAGGTTTTTTTGGCATCTCTAGAGGTCTTAGACAAGGGGATCCCATCTCCCCATTTCTGTTCATAATCATGGCAGAAGCTCTAGGTAGAGCAATTTCAAAAGAAAAGGAACGTGGGGAAATTGAAGGAATTTCCATGACTAGTGACTTAGACCCTACCACTCACCAACATTTTTTTGATGATACTCTTCTATACGGAGCCAGTAAAAGAATGGAGGCAAAGGCCTTTAAGAGGGTCTTGAGGACTTATTCATTGGCTTAATGACAAGAAATTAATCTAGACCAATCAGACATCTTCTTCTTCAATATTGATTTAGCAATTGAAAGAGATATCTGCAAGATCCTCAATTTTTAAATAGGGTAAGCTTCCCTATAAATGTCTAGGCCTTCCCTTAGTTAAGGACAATAGAGCTACGGACATATGGGATCCCATCATTGACAAGATCAAAAACAAAATGAGCTCTTGGAAAGGGAGATGGTTGTCCTCTGCTGGTAGAACCACCATGGTAAGGTCAGTTTTGGTAGCCATGCCAACCTATCATCTATCATGTATGCAACTTCCTTCAAATAAAAGATCGGAAATTACCAAGCACCTAAGAACATTTTTCTAGTAGGGAAGCAATGAAAATAAGAAAATTCCCTTAATGTCATGGGATAATATTTGCAAACCAAAAGAGGAAGGTGGGGTGGGTCTTAAAAACTTAGAGAACCAAGGTAGTACCCTAAGAGCCAAACTACTATGGAGACTCTTTAGAAATTCAGAAGCTAAATGGGCTAAGATTCTCATCTACAAATATAGAGAATATGGGATTTTATGATGAAATGTAGGCATATCATTATGGGAAAATTAACGTGGTGTCTAGGGTCGGGGAAAGAGATTTTGATTTGGGATGATTCATGGGGAGGTTATGAAATTATTTCCAAGAAGTTGAATAACCCTTCCCTCACTAATCTATTAAAGGAGAAGAATGTAATCTTTCTCAAAGACTACACAACTTTCAATGGGGATAATTGGGTCTGGAAATCCTTAAAGAATTTTGGGATTTCATCTTCAGAGGAAGCAACAATCATGGATATTCTAGAAAATAGAAATATTTCTTTAAACAACTCAAAAGATTCACTAGTTTTGGATGGATCTAAGTCCAGAGAATACAATACTAAGGATGGGTATAAGCTCATTGTCCAAAATCATAAGAGGCCCAAAACTACTTTACCTATCCACCTTTTTGGGGGCAAGGAGTGCTCTTCGAAAGATGGATTCTTCTCATGGCTAGCAATGAACTATATACTCTTAACCGTAGATAGATTAAAGAAACTCAACTTATATGGTCCTAGTAGATGTCCTCATTGTGAAAAGAGCGAAGAAGATATTGACCATCTTTTCGTTAACTATCCTTTTACAAATCAGTGCTCAGATTGGTTGCTAGGAAACTTGGGATGGTCTTCAGCCTTTCCTCATTCCCTCAGCTCAATGCTACAAGCAAGACCAATCATCAAATAAAGGAGTATATATGCCAACCTATGGACTATTTCGCCCTTTATTTTAATATGGGAAATTTGGAAACAACAAAATAGAAGAATTTCCAAGAAAAACTAGAATGGAAATAGCTATGCAATAAAATAGAAGCCACAATCATAGAAAATATGAATTATAGGATAGCTAAAAACCTAAAAATTAATCTTAATATGAGTCATTGGGATGGTAAAATGAGGGGAAAATGGGTGGGCCTAGCCCTCCCTCCTTTTATAGGTTCTAATTCTGAAAATAAGACATCAAAGAGAGATGAATACAAATGGAAACCTCCAAGGGATGGTTGGTACAAGCTTAACTTCAATGGGCCATCCAGGGGCAACCCGGGGACTATAGGCATTGGATGTTGCATTCATAATCAAGCTGGAGAAGAATTAGCAGTAATTGCAGCTCTTATTGAAATTGAAACAAATAATTGGGTGGAACTTTTCGCATTAGTCAAAGGTCTTCAAAAAAGTGCCTCCCTGGGATTAAAGCAATTAGAAATAGAAGGGGATTCAACAATCATCATTAATGCACTAAGAAAAGGTGAAACTCTTAACTGGAAATTAAACTCTCTTCTCTTCCAAGTTGTGACTCTATGTGAAACCTTTCAAGAAGTCTCAATTAATCATATTTATCAAGAAGGGAATAAGAGAGCAGATGAATTAGCTAATTTAGGGGCAGATGAGATTACTATGTCATAATAATAACTTCCACTCTTAGGAGAGAATTTATAGTCCCAATACCCTTCTTTAAGATCTAGAAAACAAAGTTTAATTTTAGGTGGATGAAATCATTAATTCTTAACTAGGATTAGCATGAATTAAGAGGACATCAGGGTATAGACTTCAATGGTATAGCCAGAGAATCCTTTAAAGAGGTAGCATCGGAACTAATTAAAATTTCACCTTCAATGAAAAGGCATTTTCAAATTTAACCTTGACAGAGCCTCGGGAGGTAACCCTGGGATTGCGGGTATAGGTTGTAGCATTCATTGGGGATGGGAAGGTAATTGTTCCTAGAGCAGAGCCCACAGGGATAGAAAGAAATAATTGTGCAACACTCTCTTAATTGTACCAAGGTCTAAACAAATATCCATCCATGAACTACCATACCTTGAAATAGAAGGGGACTTTGTGTTAATAATTTATATATTAAGGATAGGAACAATTCCCAATCAGAGAAGGAATACACCTCTAGCGAAAAATTTAACCCTATGTAAAATTTTTAATGAAATCTCCATCAATCACATTTATTGAGGAGGGTTCAGGAAAGTAGATGTATTGGCTATCTTAGGGATAGATATAGCCTGTCCTTCTTAAGAAACCTCCAAAAACTCACTTCTTGGATCCATTCCTTAGAATCCAATGATTGGTTACCTAGGAAATTATTTCTTTATTAGCTCTTTAATCTGATAGAAACCCTCATGGACTTAGAAGGATTATTGCTTCTCAAGTTTAAGCCTCATTGTAGTTCTTAATACAGGCTAAAAATTTTTAAAACATTTTTACCTTCTATTTTTAGCATCTTCCCTATTAACTTACAATTATCCCTTTAGAGTTTAAATCTTGCGAGCCTAAGTAGAGATTGAATTTTATGTAGAATAATCTCATCTCATTAGTTAGAAGCAATAAAGATATTTCACCCATGTACAAACATACTCAACTAGGCACCGCCATCTCAGGTAAATATCCCCCTATAATTATTATATACAATTATGCTCGTCACCTTTCGTAGCTCTAAGAACCAAGCACTATCTCCTAATAAATCTATGCAACAACTGTCTCTATGCAGAAAAGTACACATTAATGATGATTGATACTGAATTTTAATCTCACATGTTCCCTGCCATCACCTCATAATTAAGCCAAACTCACCAAGAGCATTTATCAGCTCTTTAGGGCTTAAAAGAGGAAATAGAATTGTTGTTTCTTCAACAACAAGATTAAAAAGGGATAGCTTGACTCTGAGTCTTTGAGCAACAATGGAGACTAGGATAATCACCTTCCACATAAAGGAGAATTTTCAAATAACATTTCAAGGGACAGTGAGGCCAGAAACATGGAACATAATCCTGAAGCCTTTATTGGACCCAATTCGCAGGGCTCTGATTAAAGGACTCGGTGAGGAGCATTTCGACAAAAATTTTATAGTATGGGTGAATGGGAATGTGATTGGACTCTTCATATCATTAGAAACCTTCAATGGAACTATTAAAGAGAGAGTCATTAGAGTGGTGAAAGAAACCTTTAAGGATGAATTTTTGCTAGGCCTGGAGAAAGCAGTTCATGACATTGACAAAGATCTCACCATTCCTTTTCTAGAATTGTATATGAAGATGAATATGGAGGCCCTTCCTTCCATCCCTAGCTTCCAAAGGCTTCCAATTCTTTTCTTCAAGGATGAAGCTAAGTTTGACAAGGTATGTCCCTCAATGAGGAAAAATCTGGACTTCCTCATTGCCACAATGCTCAAGGAGGAAGTAGACCTTGATGAATTCCTCGATTATTGGCGGGTAGAAGGATTTGAAGTCCCATTGGAAATGGATGAGGAATCATCAAGGAACATCAATATTATAGCTCCTCTAGTTAAGAAATCCTCAAGGGATTACAAGGAACAATAGGAGGAAATCATCATCTTGAAAAAGAAGGATGCCTCCTAGTGTTGCAATATCATTCGTAAAGACTAGAAGGAAAGCAAGAATTAAGAATATAGATGATAGTATTTCTTTTTGAACTCTCAAAAATCGATCCTTTTAAGTAGCTAATTATGTTATTCTGGCACAATACTAGTTTAAGGTAAGGAAGACAATATCAGTGATGGACACCCTATGTTTTATATTTTCAAATGTTTATTCTAATTCTAGCATAGTACTTATTATATTCTCACAGGTTAGTCCGTAGATATTTATTTTATCCCATGGGTCTAGTCTTTAATTTTGCATTTCAAGAGTCGTATAAGGTCACCTAATCCTCTACTACCAAATTTTTAACTGTCCATAAGGTAGAAACCCTATAATCTATCTAAGCAATTCTTTACTATTGAGATAAAGCACCACAATAATAAGCAAAGGCTAACCTTTTACTAGTTTAACCAAAGGATTCTCTTTAATTAGAACACTAATTCTAACTAAAATTGAAACATGCTTGGGAATCTTAATAAAATTTGTAGTTCCTCATTACTTAATCTTTGAACGGATAAACAAGTTATTTAGCAGGTAAGTTCTAATCTCCATGATCAATAAATTAAAACATAAGAAAGACTTATTGAAAGAAGACTATGCTATATCTTAAAATAAGTGAGCTTCTCAATGAATATGTTAGTCTCTCATAATATTGAGAAATTCTTATCAATGGTCAAATAATATAATAATTGATGATTTTTTATTCAACTAGTTAGATATGTCAGATACTCTAACCCTAGTATAAGTAGGGCAATGGATGCATATGGTCTTCCTACATATAATAAATTTGTACTCGCCATTTTCTTTTTCAATCCTAGAACTAGTATTACATTATCTCCCATGAGTAACTCAAATGTTTATCTCATAACAATAGATAGATGGGAAACTATTTGAAACAATCCAGCTTCCCTGTATAACCCAGATTGTTTTAATAACCCAACCTTGCTTTGTAACAAGGATTTCAGTTCTTAATCTTAGGAAAACCATACCTAGGTGATTTAGGACTTCTGGAACCTCTTTAAGATAGAAGAGCAGGGGAATTACTTATATCCTATTGATGGAGTTCTGGGTCACTTAAGTATTAAGGATCTAACCTTCTAATTTCATAATGTATCCTTAGCATTAGCCAAGTTTATTCTCAGAAGAGCTTCACCGGGGAGTATGTTTTTCCTTGTCCCTTGAACATACTTGGTATGGATGATGACCATGTTAGAATAACTGAGAGGGGGTTGAATCAGTTATCCACAGCCCCAATCACAAAATGTATATCCAAAAAAAATTTACTAAAACTTCTGCACCTCGGTAAACTAAAATAGTATTCTGTCTATGTTTTTACCAATTACCAGTTAATAACATATAGCGATTACCGATCAAATCCAATATGCAACATGTAAAGTATGATAAAAAATAATCATCACAATCAACACATAACACAAGAGATTTAATGTGGAAACCCTGTAAAGGGAAAAACCACCTCGGACAAGCAACCCAAAAATTGTTTACTCTTCTGAAGTGAGGTCGGTGAAGACCCAACCCTGTTAAAGGTTACAAACACACTGTGAGGTGTGACCTTGTTAGAGGATTTTAGACCAATCATTTTTGTCCAAACAACATTCACTATGGGGTTGATAGGATAACAAATGTACACTCTATGAATGACATTGCAAGGCTTTCTAGTCCACTCTGTTAAGAGATTTATCTATTTACAATGGTTAAAATGTAACAGCAGTCGATCTGATCACAACACAACTTCAATTGAAAATTATTACATCTATGTTAAGCTCATTCAAATCCTCTATTCAATATATCAATTCTATTTCTATCAATATTCAGTAACTTACTATCGCTCAGTAATAGCTTTTTGATGCTTGGTAATCTCTGCGGTTCAGTTCTCCTTAACTAGTTTGATTAGGCATGCATGAAGCTTGTTCACATGATATCTCTACAATCTCCTTCTTTCGACATGATTTCATCATGAAATCCTAGTCTCTTAAATAAATGAGTAAACTTTTTTAATTTCATCCATTGGATTTTTCCACTTAATCTCCTTTGTCAATTTTTCCACTTAAACCTTCCTCAGTTGATGTGTTAGTAACACATTTTGTTTCAATCTATTGGATCTTCTTTGAATTATGTTAGTCATCAATCTTCATAACAAACATTATCTTCAACTCTTATTTTGAGGTACTTTACAACTCATAAACTTACATCGGTTGAAGTAGTCATTTAGTTCTTTTTTTCTGCTCGGTTAACAAATAAATGTGTTGCTGAACACCAACTCAGTTTACACTATGCTTGGTATACACTACACCATGTCGGTGTATACTGAAATGGTTCTTTAACTGACAACACTACCTTGTGAATTTTTCTCTTATCCTTCATCATAGATGAATGCAACATAATCAAGTCAATAACATAAGGTCATAGACTAATTCATAAGTTACCTAATGTATTCCTTATCCTTATCTATCATATCCATCTTCCTCATGTAGATATATTATGTTCTTCCTCTCTTTTATTCTTATTTCTATAGATGTTTGGGTATATAGTAACTTACAAGATAATTATTGTCAAAACTTGTTGACATCAATGACAACATATTATCATTTTTACCATCTTACATATCTAATCAGCAACTCGGTGATCTTAAATCATAGATGTCCAAGTCATACAATGTATTCAAATCAGTTGTAGTTCATCAATCTCTCCCTTTGGTATTGATGGCAACACAAGCAATATGAAATATGCCATACACATACCAAACATGTATTCTATAACTCTGTCAACAAATGTTGTAATGGTACAAGCTCTCCCTAGCTTAATATGTTTAATCACTATGTTACATAAAAGGATTTGTAGGTGTAGACTAAGTTTGAGAGATATGATCTTTTCAGCTCTAACTGAGCTTCAATACTCTCTCTCTCTCTCTCTCTCTCTTTGATAGCAATACCAAAGAGTAATACAAACATACAACTTTGTAGTAGCCATGTAATTCTCTATTGTCCAATGCATTCTCTGTATCTTGGTATACTATTATGAAAATCTATTCCAGCACTCCAACCTTCCACAACATTAGACAGAAGTCCAAAGTGTGAATTTTGTTGCATCAACATGTATGATCTTTTGATAAGTTTAGGCTGATGCAACCTCCAGATCACATTAGTGACTGGTAGACAGGGGATGAACCGCAAGTCTATTCCTCAAGTATTCATATGTATCCTTTAGTAGAGACTTTGTAAATATGCCAACAAGGTGTTCTATTGATGTAACAAATTCTAGCTTTACTGGCTTCTCCTATACTTGTTCTCTTAAGTAGTGATACTTAATTGATATATGCTTTGTTTTAGAATGCATCACTAGATTCTTTGAAATATTAATAGCAGTAGTTTTATCACAATATATAATAACTGGCTTAGTGATTACCTCATTCATACCTTCCAACACTTTCTTGATATATGCAATATTTGAACAATTAGTAGTAGTAGCAACATACTCTACTTTAGCTATAGACTAAGAAATGCAAGCCTATTTCTTACTTGTCCATGTAACAAGTCTTTCACAAAAGAAGAATGCTCCTTCTATGGTACTCTTTCTATCATCCACATTTCCAGCCTAATCAGCATCAGTGTATACCTTCAGTTCAAACTTTCCTTTCTTAGGATACCACAGTCCATAATCTTCAGTTTTCTTTAGGTATCTTAAGATTCTCTTTGTAGCAATCATGTGTGACTCTCTAGGGTTTGTAGAAAATATAGCAACTATTCCAATAGCATGTGCTATATTAGATCTACTATGAACTACATACATTAACTTACCAATCATGGATCGGTACAGTGTCTAATTTACCTCAATAGTTCCATCTTCTTTAGTCAATTTACATCTAGTAGTCATCGGTTTTCCCATAGGTTTAGCATCTTCCATACCAAATTTCTTTAGTACTTTCTTTATATATTTAGATTGTGTGATGAATATACCATCATTCTACTGAATCACTTGTAAGCCTAGAAAGAATTTAATCTCTCCAAACATAGACATTTCAAATTCACTTTTCATTTCATCAGCAAATGACTTATAGATTTGATCTTGTCCTCCAAATATTATGTCATCCATAAATATCTCAGCAATCAAGATAGTATCATTATAATTTCATTTCATGTACAGATTATTGTTCTCACTTATTCTAACAAATCCAATAATCAACAAATAGTTATGCATCCTTTCATACCAGGGTCTTAGTGCTTGATTCAAACCATATAAATCTTTATGTAATCTACATACCATATCTTTGTTTTCTGGATCAACAAACCCTTCAGGTTGTTCTATGTAGACTTCTTCTTCAAGTATCCCATTTAGAAAAATAGATTTAACATCCATTTGGTAAACTTTGAACTTTTTGTGTGTAGCATATGCAAGTAACATTTTGACTCCTTCTAATCTAGCAATAGGTGCAAAAGTCTCACCATAATCTATATCTTCCTCCTATGCATATCCCTTGCATACTAACCTAGCTTTGTTCCTTGTTACCTCTCCATTCTCATTAAGCTTGTTTCTGAATATCCACTTAGTACCAATAACATTTTTATCCTTAGGTCTGGGTACTAAACTCCAAGTTTTGTTCTTATCTATCTGTTCTATTTCCTCTTTCATTGCATTAACCCATTCATCATTTTCTAATGCAACTTTTACATTATTTGGTTCGTATTCACAAACTAGACATGTACCTTGTCTTGCTTTACTTCTTGTTTGCATGTCAGCTTGTCTGTCTCGAACGATTTGTGTCTCAGGATGATGTCTTCTAACAAATATTGCCAGTATCCGATCTCTTCTTTCTTGTTCATCCTATGCAGGTTCATTTTCTTTCTTGGTGGGTGCTTCCTACTCATTGATTTCTTTCTCCTGTTCCTTAGTATTGTTTTCCTATGGACCGGTTGTCACTATCTGTAGTGTCAGTAGGTAGTCTAGTTGTTCAATGTAACTAAATCTACCGTAGTCTTCTGGTTCTTTTGTGCTTTCCTCTACATTCCTATCATCAAACTCATCAAACTGAACATTAGTACTTTCAATCATTTTATTAGTTACTTTGTTAAGACACTTGTATGCTTTACTTTTAGTGGAATATCCCAAAAATATCCCTTCATCACCTTTTCATTCAAACTTCCCATTTCTTTCATGTTTTAGCATAAAGTATTTACTTCCAAAAAACTCTGAAATAACTTACAGTGGGATTGTGACCAAACCATAACTCATAGGGTGTCTTATTAGTGTCCTTCTTCAGTTGTACTCAGTTCATAACATAAACAACTATGCTAACAACTTCTCTCTAGTATGTCTAAGAAACATTCTTTTGCAACATTAGTGTCCTTCCACAGTCAATGATTGACCTATTCCCCCTTTCAGTTATTCCATTTTGTTGTGGTGTCCTCGGTGTAGAGATCTATCTTTTAATACCATGCTCATTACAAAAGTTAGTAAATTCATCAAAAATAAATTCACCACCTCGGTCAGATCTTAAGCATTTCAATTCTTTACCAGTCTCTTTCTCAACTTTTTCTTTATACCACTTAAACACCTTAAATGGCTCTGATTTTTCCTTCAAGAACATGACTATCATTAATCTAGTATAATCATCAACAAAAGGAATAAAATATATGTCTCCATATTAACTTTGAGTTCTCATAGGACCACATAGTATGCACTAACTCAAGTAATTTCTTTGTTGAATTATCTTTGCTTTTGAAACTAGACTTTGTCATTTTACCTTTTTGACATTCATGACACATAACATGATCAGACTCAAATAAGTTAGGCAGACCTCTAACCTCTTTATTTTTACTGATCTTAATCATGTTATCAAAATTCACATGACACAACCTCTTATGCCACAACCATGCATCTTCATCTTTCATCATTAAACAAGAAGACTGATCATTATCAAGATAAAACATATTACCTCTCGATTGTGTTCCAGATTCAATAAGTCTTCCTCCATCATCATATATCTTCACTTTCTTTCTCTCAAAAGCAACTCAGTGGCCTAAATTGTTCAGTTGTGCCACACTTAGCAAATTATAGTTTAGACTTTTTACCCAATAAGCATTATCACATCTAATTTTATCATTTATCATCAGGGATCCTTTTCCTCTAACCATAAAAGGTGCATCATTAACCATTCTAATAGATCCTCTATTGTGTTCTTCAAGATGATCAAATTTCTCTTCATCACTAGTCATGTGATGTTTATAGCCACTATCTATAATCCATGTATCATTCTTATTAACCTTAGAGATAAGTGGTGTCTCTACATACCTTTTATCTTCTTCTGATTCATCCTTCATTGCAACAAATACTACCTCCACATCTTCATCAGTATCAATATTAGTGACATCTTCTTCTGCAATGTAGCACACCTTCTTTCCTTTATCATTATTGTCTCAGTTATTTCTATTGTAGTGTTGATAACTTCTATTGCCTCTTCTTCCATAGCTTCCTTCACTAGATCGGTCTTTTTTTTTGTCATCATCTTTCCTATGTGGACATCTAGTAGCAATATGACCAACTTCTTTACAATTAAAGCATGCTAAAGGTAATTTACCTCTATATCTCCCTTTAACTTTAGGTAACCTTCTAGCCATAAGAACTTCAAGTTCATCAATCTCATCATCAGTATTGCTATCACTATCATCATTCTTATTTCTGCTACTAGAATTACCAATCTTTAGAGAAGACATAAAAGAAGATTCAATAGATGGTACAACACTATTGTCAAAGTTATTCAGTTCAAAGGTTGTAAGCTTACCAATCAGATTATCAAGAGTAAGGTTGTTACCAGATACAGGCCTTGTTTCATGAATTGCAAATATTTTGATTGCATAAACTGGCAATAAGGTTCTGAGAACTTTTCTTACCACTGTCTCTTCATCAATAACACCATTAGATGCTCTAATAGCATGTGTATGCACCCTAAAATGGTTGCCTAGACTTTGGGCCCCCATTTAGCAATTTGTCAAATCCCTGAATCAATATTTTCAAATATCAACAATATCAATTATATCAATTTCCTTGATCAAATCATAATCAATTCAATATTTCCTAAGGTTTGAGCCTTATTTAATTTAAAAAATGAAAAAATAAAAATCTTATTTAATTAAGAGAACATGCTCCTTTTTAATTAATTAAAAATCTCTTTTAATTAAATAATAAAATCACTTTATCCTAAGCCTTTATTTAATTAAAAGGAATTTCCTCCCCTTTTATTTAAATAAAAAATCTTCACTTTTCCTCTTATCCTATGTTGCACAAATAAAGCATTTAATTCTTATTTATAAAGGAAAATAAAATAAAAAATAAAAGAAAAGTACTTTTTGTCTCACATGGACATAAAGTAAATGCTCAACATAAAGTAAATGCTTCTAATTTTCTTATTGGAGGATATTTGTGCACAAGGATCAAGCTTCTATTTTTCTCCATCGTTGATTAAGTCTTTTGCGTCTTAATCTCGATCGTCCATTGATTTTTCATTCTCTATAAAAGAAGAGCTCTCTTCTTCATTTTGCATACACTTGAATTTTATGCTATTGTTATGCTACAGGTTTTCTAAGTCATCTTGAAGCTTTTGGAGACATTCTTGCATCAAGTTTTGAATATTTGGAGCATCATTGACATTCATCTTGCATCTACATCACATCCTAGCTTGCATCATAGTTGAATAATCATGGTATCATTTCCTTTCATGTTTTAAATTAATCTCACATAGTCTAATTAGAGGGTTTGTAACTCTTTCATTTCCATTTTCATAGCCTAATTTTCATACTTGCATGCTCATCTTAGATTAATTTTGCATTGCATTGCATTCATTTGGATTTCATTGGAGATATTGGTATTGTTGCCCTTGTCTTTGATTTGAAATCTCTCATTGTGTGGTTGACTAGCAAGGTCATGAGTTTATAGCTCTAGCTGAGAGAAATTTTACAAATCTTGCAACTCCATGCATAGAGAGCTATGGATCGATTTGTGAGGGCTCATTCTTGAGTTTTCTTGCATGTAAGGATTCATAGAAGTGTGGTCACATTTTCACCATATAGCATGTACTACCTCTTTTAGTCTATTTGTGTACTGCACAATATTTTCACCTTCCTTCATCTTCATATCATTGAATCTACCCCTTAAGCTTCCATCTCTCGCTCTTTTGACATTCACATCACCACTATAAACTTGAGCAATTTTATCCCACATATCTTTAGTAGTAGTACAATTTTTAATATCATCAAATTCAGCATCAATATAGGTAGCAACAATCTCCATCATAGTAACACTGTGTTAATGCCTATGTCTTAGTTGATCAAGGGTCAAGGGACCAATGGGTGATGCAATGTAGCCATTCTCCATTAGTGTAAGGGAAGAATTTCCAATTCCAGATACATGCAGCTTCATTCGGCTTTGCCATACTATGAAGTTATCTTTGTTGAGCTTTGGAACTTCCCTCTTATACATTTTGAGATATTTGTGTTGAAGTCCTTAAAACTCTATTCCAAGAAACCAAAGCTCTGATACCAATTGTTAGAATAACTGAGAGGGTGGTGAATCAATTATCCACAATCCCAATCATAAAATGTATATCCAAAAACAATTTACTAAAACTTTTGCAGCTCAGTAAACTAAAATAGTATTCTATCTGTGTTTTTACCGATTACCAATTAATAACATATAGTGATTACTGATCAAATCCAATATGCAACATGTAAAATATGATAACAAACAATCATCACAATCAACACATAACACAAGAGATTTAATGTGGAAACCCTATGAAGGGAAAAACCACCTGAGACCAGAAACCCAAAAATTGTTCACTCTTTTGAAGTGATTTTAGTGAAGACCCAACCCTGTTAAATGTTATAAACACACTGTGAGGTGTGACCTTGTTAGAGGATTTTAGACCAGCCATTATCATCCAACCAACATTCACTATGGAGTTGATAGGATAACAAATGTACACTCTATGAATGACATTACAAGACTTTCTAGTCCACTCTATTAAGAGATTTATCTATTTACAATGGTTAAAATGTAATAGCAGTTGATCTGATCACAACACAACTTCAATTGTTGATTATCAGATCTATGTTAATCTCATTCAAATCCTCTGATCAATATATCAATTATGTTTCTATCAATATTCAGTAACTTACTGTCACTCAGTAATAGCTTTCTAACACTCAGTAATCTCTGTAGTTTAGTTCTCCTTAACTAGTCTGATCAAGCATGCATGAAGCTTGTTCACATGATATCTCTGCAGTCTCCTTCTTCCTACATGTGATTTCATCATGAAATCCTAGTCTCTTAAATAGATGCATAAACCATTTTAATTTCATCCATCAAATTTTTCTTCTTAATCTCCTTTGTCAATTTTTCCACTTAAGCCTTCCTCGGTTTGTTAGCATGTGTAAAAAATTTCCTTGCTTTAGCAATTTTCTGTCAGTCTCTACAATTGTTTTTAGGTCCCTGGCATAAACCCTAAGGTAAAAAATTTCAAAAATCTAGCCGTTGGGTCTAAAAAATTAAAAAGTACCCTGGCCTTGTTCTAATGTTGCATTACCTTTTTAGGGTGACTTAAAATATTATATTCTACATGTGCTATTTAAATGACCTACTTTACCATGTTCACGGTTAGGTTTCATGTGTCAGTGGGTCCCCTTTAAATATTTCCTAAGTCACCTATTAATCTTTCCTAAGTTCCCAGCGCCCTGCAAGTTTTAATTTTCCTAAGTCCTGAGCTTTAATTTTTCCTATGTTTCGGCCTTAGTGTTTTCTAGGCCCGGTCTTCTGACAACATTTCCATCCGAAGGTCAGCATAAGTTCTCATAGACTGTGTCAGACATTTGAGATCTTACGCTGATCATTGATTTTCCAGATTATGTTGTCTTTCTTTTCAAGCAGGTCCACTACCATGGTGGCATAGTTGGCCTTCTCTCATTGGTCCATGTGTTTCTGAGAGGGATCCTGTCAGTGGGGCCTGTAGTGAAGGATTTTTAATCTATGGTCAGTGCATGATCTTAAGGAATATTCTTCCCCTTTGAGATCATGCGCCATCCATTGATTTTGAATCCAACTCAGCACCTATCAGTGGGACCTGGTTTCTGGATGTGTCAGTGGGTACTGACCCTGTCTGTGAAATGACGAATGGCATATGATCTTACGGGTTTTTTCATAGGCTTAAGATTATGCACCATCCATTGATTTTGTTCCTTGTCAGTAGGTTGTCAGAGATGGGAGGAGATTCTTCAATCGATGGCTGGCATGTAAGCGCATAGAATCTTTTGAGCCTTTTAGATCTTGCACCAGCCGTCTGATCTTTCAGATGGCTTAATGCTCTTAGTGGGGCCATTTTCCAGGTGGTGCATAGTTGTTCAAATCTTATTGGTCAACATGAGGAGTCAGCATGGTGGGGTCGTTGTCTGAGAGATCAGTGATCAGGATAAGATCTATGGTCGGCATAAGTTCTCATGAGTTTTGTTAGAGCTATGAGATCTTACGCCTACCGTCTGATTATAAGGCTTACAAAAAGTGGGTCCTATGTTAGTGTGACCAAGCATGAGCCATGAATGAGATAGCAACATGTGGCATAAAGAGGGCCCAGGTGGGGTCAAAAGGTTTAGCAGTCTGGATGAATGAGGTTAGCGGTGCTTCTCTAAGTGTTTTAGTAGTTCAGCGAACAAGCATTTGTGGAATCGCTAAACTTAATGGTGGAGAGATAAAGTGTTTCACAAACTAGCAGAAGCCTCTGTCACTAGTTCACTAAATTTGACTAGGGCCCTTTTAAGAGGTAAATCATAAAGCCCGTGAAACATGAAGATTCGATGGTCACAACTTAAAGTGAACCTCATTTCAAATATCGACAACCAATTTGCTGAAAGTGCCATAATGTGACCATTGAAATTCAAATTTGAATTTTTTGAAGCATTTCCTACGACCAGAAGGACTAGAATTCAATGTAGAAGTGACTGGTGTTGGTGAGAGACGATCTGTTTTCCATTGCAGTGTGGTCCAGGGTGTTGAGTGATCATTTGTAGAGTTTGTACTATGTGGTTTTATGCTCAAGCCATGTTGTAGGGTTGACATTTTGAGCGTTGTTCATGATTCTCAGTACCTTCACAGAGAAATTTTCATGATTGAGGATCATTCCAAGATTTTCTTTCTCCTAGTTGCCTAGGTTTCCACCCCTGTAATAACTTTTGACCATTTCTAGTTGGTTGGGTGGTTGAAACCCTAGCCCTAAGTCATCTATAGCTTGTTGCATTCTCTTTGAGAATTCTAAGATGACTAGGGAGTATAAGTTGCAGAAATTTTAATTTTGTAGGCGTTCCAAAAAACTTTCTTTGGTCCCAGGCTGGTTGTCCATGGTGTTTTACTGATAGAGGAGTGGGATTTTGTATCTTTTCCTATCCTTGTGTTGTTCTGATTGTGTATTGATCCTGAATATGTTAATGAAGATGTTATTGAGTTCCAATCTTGTATCTTTGTATGTCTTCTTATTTTGGTTCTAAGCTCATATATGTTAATGTCAGAAACTGTGTTAGCATATGGTAAACAAAGAGTATTGTGAAGTCATCTCTGAGTTCCTAACAAAGTTAGGATTAAATTCTTTTGGGTGGGTTCAGTGAGTTTGCAACCAAGCAATAATCTGATGTCCTTGTGTTTGAGGGAGAGGGGTAATAGGAAAAGCACTTATCCTAGATTTAATTGTGCTTGAATTAAGGTATTCAGTTGATGTATGTAATTGGGTGACTCTTTGCCCTAGGTTAAGGCACTGGTCCATCCTCTGGAGGTATTTCATTGTCATCAACCACACACACAAACATTCAAATGATAAAATCTTAAAGTAGTTAGTAAAGAGTATATAGTTGTATATCATTTAGTGATTCCTTTCAAGAAGTGAATCAAGGGTACACCCGCCTGAGCATTGAGGCTCAAAGTGTAGGAGGATCTCTTTTGATCCTTGTTAATTGGCCCTCTTTCTTATAGACTTTGGAGTGGTGATAGAGTTAGAGTGTTATTTAAGTTATCCATCAAAGTATAAATCTACAAGTGAAGATCAAAGGGAACTCCCAACAAAATGGCGACTCTACTAGGGAGGACAACAATGAAGTGGTATATTTGTTAGGACTTCTGGTTGGGACAACATTGTAAAGTCACAATCTTTTGTTGACCAGATAGATATAAAGGTTGTAAGTGCACTCTTTTTTTCCTATTGTATTTCAAGTAAAGATTTTCCATCTAGGTGGGTGGCAACTCAAAAAGGTTGGAACCAATGCTATATATTGTAAATCATGGACAAGAGGATGAATACTAGGTCCTTTGTCAGAAATAATTTGGAGGTCATTCTAGAGAAATTTCCTAGATAGGAGAGGAAGAGTTGGATTAGAAGGAATGGTGAGTCTACTAGTGCTCCCATTAGAGAACAAAGAAATACTAGAGGTAGAGCACCACATGTTTCCTCAAGTGAGGATGGTTCACAGGACAGAGTTTCTAGATCAGATGGTGGTCACTCTGAAGATAGATTTTATGATACCCCAGAAGCTGTATTTCAGGACAAAGGTCCATTGCCCATAGGTCAAGATGAACAAGCTAGAGAGATGGGTTTGGAGATTGATTTAGATCTTGATGAGGACAATTTCAGAAGAGAACCCATGAGACCAAGGCAAGTCCAGTTCCCATATCAAAATCTTTCTAATATGGATGTGTCATTAGGTTCTGATGACATTATGGTAGAGTAGGATGCCATACATAAGAGGTTACAAGAAGAAAAAGAGGCTGAAAAGGTGAATGCTCTGATAGAAAGACAGTCTCTCCTTAGAAAGATTAATGAAATGAAGGAGAGAAACAAGATACTTGCTTCTGCTCCTAAAACTTTGTAGCATGATGTCTTTGGTGATCTCGATACCTTGAGGAGTGAGCAAGAGCGCTTACTACAAGATCATGAATTTAATAAGGAGGGCCCTATGGTTAGACAAGTGCAAAGTTATGTTCCTTTGCCTAAAGATAAAGATGGGCGTGAGATCACTAGGCCTTTTGTTGCTACTGGTGAGAAAGGAAAGCAAAAGATGGTGGGACATCAAACAAGTAAATCATTGACAATACCCAGGGTCCCACCACCCAATTCAAATAAGGACACAGAACTGGAGAGAAGAAGAAAAGAAGATGAGGACCTTGCAAGAGATTAGAGAGGGCTGAAATTGAAGCTTCCATTGCAGAAAAGAGAAGAAAGATCCAGTTCTTGAAGGCTTCATCAGCTAATGCTCTTGGTCCATCTGCTATTGAACTAGGTATGCCATTTGTGACTACTACTATTCTACTTAGTAATGCTACTAGTTCAATTCCTTCTTCATCTGCTAGGATAGGTGCTGATCCTAGGTAGTAGTCAAATGCACAAATAAATGTAGATGCTAATGTTGATCCTAGGGTTAACACTAGTTCAAGTTTTCAAAGAAAACCTATGCAATTAGAAGGCTATAGGCAAATTAGTTTTGATGGAATTCCTGGCTATCCAAATGCTTCTCCAAATGATATTAGAGATAAGGTACTTAAGTTTTCTGGTAATAATTCTATTAGTTGTGAGGAGCATCGTAGGTTATTTGTTGATATGCTTAATGATTGTGAGGTAGAGCATGAGGATGTAGTCATGAAATTATTTGTTCAATCTCTAATGGAGGATGCTAGAGATTGGTTTAAGAGACTTCCTGACAAATGTATTGATACTTGGGACTCTTTTGAGAGATGTTTTAAAGAACAATATGGTGATAGGCCTAATGCTAGTTTCATGTTGAATGAATTCAATACCATAAGGAAGAATCAGAATGAGACTGCAGCTGAATTCAATATGAGATTTTTGAAAGGTATGCATAAGTTGTTCCAAGTTATGCGGTTAGATGACAATGTTTGTCTGACCACATACTTCAATGCATTTGATGGAAAGATGGGATATTTGTTGAGGGAAAAAGAACCAAGAACTCTTAGGGATACTTTTAGGATTGTTGTCAATATTGAGAACAATATGAAAATATCAAGAAAATTGGGTGGAAAGAGAGATCACCCAAAGTTGTTTGGGGATGAGAAATACAAAAAGGAAAATGATAAGAATGTTGGGGTTAGGAGGCAAGAGGAAGATAAATTGGATAAGGTGCTCAATGCATTGAAGGATTTGAAGGAACTTGCAAATAGGAACATCAGTGCCCCTACCAATGAAAGGCCTCAATTCAACAACAATTTTAACAAACATAATAGATTGCAGAACTACCCCTACAACACCCAATGGAAGGATGGCAAGCCTATTATCCCTGCTATAAGAGGAAACAATGATAGAGGTGTCTCTGACCCTCTACAAAAGGCTTCAATAAATGTCATGGAGGACATACCTTGGTGTGTTGCATGCCAGTCCCCTCATTCTACAGAGCATTGTGTAGTTGCACATTCTATGGCTGCAAATCAAGATGGTGGCAACGAGGAGATAGATCAAGAAGAAGATCAAGATGATGTTGGATGCAACATGGCTTCTTCATATCTAGGATATGAAGATGATTTTGATTTTGATGAAGAGGCAGATGTAAATGTAAAGAGACACAATCAGGCCCTTTTCCATCAAGAAGTTATTTCTGATAGTGAAGACATTGATAGGAAAACATGTAACATGAACTCTTCTTCTGAGCCAGTAAATTTGAGAAGACCTTCTAGAGAAGAGATGGATAGGATTACTATAGAAATGATTTCCCAAGTGCAAACCAGAGGCATGGTGGCAAGGAGTACAAATGAGAAAGCTGCATGAATGTTTATAAAGAGTACCAACTCTGGAGAGATTAATGAGAACAAATCAAAAGGTGATCACATGGTGAAATTCAAGAATGTAAAAGGTAAGAATTGTGAGCCTAAGGGAGTTGGAATTGAAAAGATTTCTAGTGAGATTGAGAAATCAGTTAACACAATGGCTAAGATTGAAAAAATGAGGGTGGGCAATACACCTAATGTGTCAGATAAGCAAAAGGATATTAAGGTGGTTTAGATTGAGATTCCTTCTTCTGCCCCTATTGATATGTTATTTATATTGTCCCAAATTATAGTTAAGGTTCCATTGTCAGAATTGTTGAGGATCCCTGAACATAAAGATAGAGCTATTGTATGGGTAGATGATTTTCATAAAAATGATGTTGCATGCAATGGATCTCAGGATAAAGCTTTGAAAGGTGTTGCTACTCAAGGAATTGTGTCTCAAATTCCTCCAATATATTTGGACAGCTCTATCAATTCCAGCCTTGAAAATATTGATCCATTCTTTTTAAGTGTTCTTATGAATGGAATGAAGTTGAGGAATTGTATGATTGATAGTGGTGCCTCTAATACTATTATACCTTTTAAAATCATGGAGAATTTGGGCCTTAAAGTTGATACAATGCAAGGCAGATGCTGTGCAATGGATCAAAGGGAGGGTACCAGTTATTGGGACTATCAATGCAATGCCATATAGGCTGGCAGCATATCTAGGGAAAGAGTTAACAATGAATTTTTTGGTGGTGGATATCCCTCCTCATTATGGGATGCTGCTATCTAGAAGGTGGAGTGCTGCCATGGGTGGAAGTTTACAGTGTGATCTGTCCTATGCCACTTTCAAGATTGATGATCAGTTTGTCAAGATTGAATGAGAGCCAAGGGTATGCCACATGATTGAGAGAAATATTGATAATGAAACTACATGTTTTGTGGATACTGATATTAATGCTTTTAGGGAAAAGATCCCTGTATTTGAAAATGAACCTATTTTGTCACCTATCTCTGTTGAGGTAAGTGCTAATTCTATGAAGGGTGATATGTGGGTAATGTACTTTGATGGTGCAAATTGCAAAGATGGTGTAGGAGCAGGTATTTTACTTATTTCTCCTGATGGAAACACCTACAAGTTTTCTTTCACATTGAATTTCTTTTGTACCAACAATATAGCAGAATATGAGGCTTTGTTGTTAGGATTGAGGTTGGCACAAAAGCATGGTATTAAGTGTTTAAGTGTTGTTGGTGATTCTGAGTTGGTGGTGTCCCAAGTTAGGTCAGTATATGCTTCCAAGAACAAGAGGTTGAAACAATATAGGAATGTAGTTTGGGATTTGATTGAACATTTTGATGCCTTCAATATTGAGTGGAAGGATAGGAGTAACAATAAGATGGCTGACTTGTTAGCCAATAGTGCAATCAATCCCAATGATATTACATTTTTTGGTATCTCTAAAGTTGAAATTTAGGCTAGCCCTAGCATACTAGATAATATTGAGAATTGGCAAGTTTTTGATGATGATAATGATATCTTGAAGTTTATGGGTTGTGAGGATCAGTATCATGGTCAAGAATTTGATTGTTCAGCCTTGGTTGAGTCAAAAGAAGGAAGGGAGGTTGTCTTTGGCAATGAGGTCTTTTAGCTTAGAACGAACAAGGTGCCCAAGGGGCTTGTTGTTTTGGAGCCTGTCTTTGATAACCAAGATAGAGTTCAAAAGAATATCAAAAGAGAAGATCATGTGGATCTAGAGGAGATAAATCTTGGAACACATGAGGCACCTAAGAAGGTATACATTGCTAGAGATATATCTCAAAAGGTAAAGAAATCTTTGATTGAATTATTGAGAAAATTTAGGCATGTTTTTGCATGGTCATATGATGACCTAAAGGTTTATAAAGAAGACTTATTTCAGAATATTATTCCATTGAAAGAAGATGCTAAACCTTTCTGACAAAAACAAAGGCCTATTAATCCCACTTTGGCACCCAAGATGCAAGAAGAGTTAATGAAGATGAGAGATGCTAGAATTATCAAGCCTATAAGGCATTCTTCCTGGGTGTCAAACCTTTTTCCTATGAGGAAAAAGAATGGTGACATTAGGCTTTGTGTGGACTTCAGGAATCTGAACATCAGCTCATTAAAGGATAATTATTGTCTGCCCAATATGGAAGCTATGTTGCAGAGAGTAACTGGATCATAATTGATGTCTATGATGGATGGTTTCTCTAGCTACAATCAGGTCATTGTCAAGGAATCAGAGCAATTCAAGACAACTTTCACAACACCTTGGGGGACATATGTTTATGCAAGGATGCCTTTTGGCCTCACAAATGTTGGTGCTACTTTTCAGAGGGCAATGGATGTTGCCTTTTTAGATTTCATAAATGATTTCCTTGTTGTATATCAAGATTGATCTAACTACTTATTCCAAGGAGGAAGAAGACCATTGCACTCATTTAGAAAGAATATCTATGAGGGCCTTAGAATTTGGCATTTCTTTGAACCCAAGGAAATGTGCTTTTGGTGTCATTGAAGGTAAGTTGCTTGGCCACTTAGTTGGGAAGAAAGGAGTAAGAATTGACCCTGAGAGGGTAGTATCCATTGATAAAATTAAGAGACCAAGGAATGTTAAAGGAATTCAATCCTTCTTTGGTCAGGTCAATTTCTTAAGGAGGTTTGTGACAAATTTTGTAGAGGTTACCAGACCTATTTCTAAGATGTCGAAGAAGGGATTTGCAATCAATTGGGAGGGTGAGCCTGATGAGGCTTTCAAAAATATCAAGCAGGCTATCAAAGATGCACCAATGCTTAAGGCAGCTGATTATAATGTCCCAAAGCATATCTTTTCCTTTGCATCCTTTCACACTATTGCTGCAGTTTTGTTACAAAAGAATAAGGATGGTTTTGAGCAACCTATTGCATTTTTTAGTAAATCTTTGTAGGCTGAAGAATTGAAGTATGACATAAATGAGAAATAGGCTTATGCACTTGTGAAGGCAATCAAGGCTTTTAGGTGTTACTTGATGGGAGTAGCTATGATTTCTTTTGTGCCAAGTGCAGCTGTGAAGGATATTTTCTCACAGTAGGAGGTGTTTGGAAGGAGATGCAGATGGATCAATAGGATCCAAGATTTCAATGTTGAGGTCCAGATTACTAAGTTGGTTAGAGGACAAGTATTGGAAAAACTGATGGCCCAATCCAATCTTGATGAAAATCAGGTAAATCATTCTGAAATTGATTACACATGTGACATGGATGATTGTATCTAGTATCAGGATATCATTTATTACTTGAGAAACATGAAATGTCTAGATAGTATGAATGATAATCAAAAGAGGACATTAATATTACAAGCCATCAAGTATGTAATTGTGAAGTGTAAATTGTATAGAATGAATTTGGATTGCATACTTTTGAAATGTGTAGATGAAGATTAGGCTAATAAGTTGTTGAAAGAAATGCATGAGGGAGTTTGTGGTGGGCATTATTGTATAGAATGAATTTGGATTGCATACTTTTGAAATGTGTAGATGAAGATTAGGCTAATAAGTTGTTGAAAGAAATGCATGAGGGAGTTTGTGGTGGGCATTATATGGGTAAAACAACTGCTCATAAGATCTTGAGAGTAGGATTCTAGTGGCCCACAATCTTCAAGGATGCAGAATAGTTGGTGAGGAGGTGTGATTCTTTTCAAAGGTTCTTTGGTAAGCTTAAATTTTTAGGTAATGTGCCATTAAAACTAGTAGAAGTTCAGGCTCCTTTCCAAAAATGGGGAATTGATTTCATAGGGGAGATACCAAACAAGTCAAGTGGAAGACACTCATGGATTTTAGTTGCCACTGATTACTTTACAAAGTGGGTAGAAGCTATACCTACAAGAAATGCAACTAGTAAGGTGGTAATTGATTTTATGATGATTAATATTGTTACAAGGTTTGGGTGCCCTGAGAGAATAGTAAGTGATAATGCCATGTGCTTCAGGTTTGATGAATATAAGGACTTTTGCAAAGGTTTGGGAATTCAGATTTCTAATTCCTCACCTTATCATCCACAAGGAAATGGTCAGGTAGTATCTACTAATAAGAGTTTGATTAAAATATTAAAGAGAATTCTTGAAAAGAATAAGAGGGCATGGAATTCAAAGCTGCCATTAGCTCTATGGGCTGATAGGGTAACTGTGAAAAGGGTAATTGGTTGTGCACCATTTGACCTAGTGTATGGAATTCATGCAAGAATGCCTCAGAATAACTTATTGGAAATGTATAAATTTGTTCAGCTATATGCTGATGACATAGATGATGAGATGCAGTTGAGAATTAAGGACCTCATTAGGTTGGATGAGACTAGAAGAGAATCAGTTGCAAGGAATGCCAAATTGCAATTGCAGGTTAAGAATTTATATGATAAGAAGACTGTTGATAGAAAGATTGAACTTGGTGATTTGGTGTTAGTTTGGAATGCCAGACTGGAGGATAAGGGGAAACATGGTAAATTTGATCCCATCTAGCTAGGGCCATATCTAATTCATGAGAAATGGGGCCAAGATTCATACATTATCAAAGACTTAAATGGTGGTATTCAGGAATTGCCAGTTCATGGACAATTCTTGAAGAAATACTTCAATTGAGGTATTCTATTTTCCATGAACAGTATCTAAGTTTGTACATTTTGTAAATTCTATAAATAAGCTACTTGCCCCTACCCTATTTTGTCCTGGCCTGTCAGTTTTTGGTCCTGTTGCCTGTTCTACCCTGCTTGTTCTCTATTGTCTGCAAATTTTTCCAGTGGGATGGTCTGCTTTAAACTAGTGATTCTAAGTCCTTGCTATGCTTACAGGAGGCATACATCCCTAGATAGAGCCACTTTTAGCACGTGCAAAAAATTTCATGGCTTTAGCAATTTTTTGCCAGTCTCTGCAATTGTTTTTAGGTCCCTAGCATAAACCCTAAGGCAAAAAATTTCAAAAATCTAGCCGTTGGGTCTAAAAAATTAAAAAGGTACCCTGGCCTTATTCTAATGTTGCATTACCTTTTTAGGGTGACTTAAAATCTTATATTCTGCATGTGCTATTTAAATGACCTACTTTACCATGTTCACGGTTAGGTTTCATGTGTTGGCGGGTCCCCTTTAAATATTTCCTAAGTCATCGGTTAATCTTTCCTAAGTTCCCAGTGCCCTATAGGTTTTAATTTTCCTAAGTCTCGAGCTTTAATTTTTCCTATGTTTTGGCCTTAGTTTTTTCTGGGCCTGGTCTTCTGATAGCATTTCCATCTGATGGTCAGTGTAAGTTCTCATAGACTATGTCAGACATTTGAGATCTTATGCCGATCATTGATTTTCCTGATGACGTTGTCTTTCTTTTCAAGTGGGTCCACTGCCATGTTGGCACAGTTGGCATTCTCTCATTGGTTCATGTGTTGCTGAGAGGGATCCTATTAGTGGGGCTTGTAGTGAAGGCTTTTCAATCTACGGTTGGTGCATGATCTTAAGGAATATTCTTCCCCTTTGAGATCATGTGCCATCCATTGATTTCGAATCCAACTCAACACCTGTCAGTGGGACCTAGTTTCTGGATATGTCAATGGGTCCTAATCCTGTCAGTGAATCGACCAATGGCATATGATCTTATGGGTTTTTCCAGAGGCTTAATATTATGCACCATTCATTGATTTTGTTCCTTGTTAGTAGGTTGTCAGAGATGGGAGTAGATTCTTCAATTAACGGTTGGCGTGTAAGCGCATGGAATCTTTTGAGCCTTTCAGATCTTGCACCAGTCGTCTGATCTTCCGTACGGCTTAATGTTCTTAGTGGGGCCATTTTCCAGGTGGTCCGTAGTTGCTCAAATATTATTGGTCGATGCGAGGAGTCAGCATGGTGAGGTCATTGTCAGAGAGATTAGTGACAAGGATAAGATCTACGGTCGTTGTAAGTTCTCATGAGTTTTGTCAGAGCTATGAGATCTTACGCCTGCCATCTGATTATAAGGCTTACAAAAAGTGGGTCCTATGTCAGTGTGACCGAGCATGAGCTACGAATGAGATAGTGACATGTGGCATAAAGAAGGCCCAGGTGGGGTCAAAAGGTTTAGTAGTCTGGATGAATGAGGTTAGCGGTGCTTCTCTAAGTGTTTTAGCAGTTCAGCGAACAAGCATTCGCAGAATCACTAAACTTAATGGCGGAGAGATAAAGTGTTTCACGAACTGGTAGAAGCCTTTGTCGCCAACTCGCTAAATTTGACTGGGGCCCTTTTAAGAGTTAAATCATAAAGCCCGTGAAACATGAAGATTAGACGGTCATGACTTAAAGTGAACCTGATTTCAAATATCGACCGCCGATTTGTTCAAAGTGCCATAATGTGACTATTGAAATTCAAATTTGAATTTTTTGAAGGGTTTCCTCCGACCAAAAGGACTAGAATTCAATGTAGAAGTGACTGGTGTTGGTGAGAGATGATCTGTTTACCATTGCAGTGTGGTCTAGGGTGTTGAGTGAACATCTACAGGGTTTGTACTATGCGGTTTTGTGCTCAAGGCATGTTGCAGGGTTGACATTTTGAGTGTTGTTCATGATTCTCACTACCTTCACAGAGAAATTTTCATGATTGAGGATCATTCTAGGATTTTCTTTCTCCTGGTTGCCTGGGTTTCCACCCCTATAATAACTTTTGACCATTTCCAGTTGGTTGGGTGGTTGAAACCCTAACCCTAAGTCATCCATAGCTTGTTGCATTCTCTTTGAGAATTCCAAGATGACTAGGGAGTATAAGTTGCAAAAATTTTGATTTTTTAGGGGTTCCAAAAAAATTTCTTTGGTCCCAAGCTGGTTGTCCATGGTGTTTTACTGATAGAGGATTGGGATTTTGTATCTTTTCCTATCCTTGTGTTGTTCTGATTGTGTATTGATCCTAAATATGTTAATGAAGATGCTATTGAGTTCCAATCTTGCATTTGTGTATGTCTTCTTGTTTTGGTTCTAAGCTCATATATGTTAATGTCACAAAGTGTGCTAGCATATGGTAAACAAAGAGTATTGTGAAGTCATCTCTGAGTTCCTAACAAAGTTAGTATTAAAGTCTTTTGGGTGGGTTCAGTGAGTTTGCAACCAAGCAGGAATCTGATGTCCTTATGTCTAATGGAGAGGGGTAATAGGCAAAGCACCTATCCTAGATTCAGTTGTGTTTGAATTAAGGTATTCAGTTGATGTATGTAATTGGGTGACTCTTTGCCCTAGGTTAAGGCACTGGTCCATCCTCTGGAGGTATTTCATTGTCATCAACCACACACACAAACATTCAAATGATAAAATCTTAAAGTAGTTAGTAAAGAGTATATAGTTGTATATCATTTAGTGATTCCTTTCAAGAAGTGAATCAAGGGTACACCCGCATGAGCATTGAGGCTCAAAGTGTAGGAGGATCTCTTTTGATCCTTGTTAATTGGCCCTCTTTCTTGTAGACTTTGGAGTGGTGATAGAGTTAGAGTGTTATTTAAGTTATCCATCAAAGTATAAATCTACAAGTGAAGATCAAAGGGAACTCCCAACATAGTTGATGTGTCAGTAACATGTTTTGTTTCAATCCATTAGATCTTCTCTGAATTATGTTAGTCGTCAATCTTCATAACAATCATTATCTTGAACTCTAATTTTGAGGTACTTTACAGCTCATCAACTTCCATCAGCTAAACTAGTCATTTAGTTCTTTTCTTCTGCTTGGTTAACAAAGAAATGTGTCAGTGAACACCATCTCAGTTTATACTATGCTCGGTATACACTACACTGCATCAGTGTATACTAAAATGGTTATTTAACTGACAACACTACCTTACATGCATTTTTCTCTTATCCTTCATCATAGATGAATGCAACATAATCAAGTCAATAACATAAGGTCACAGACTCATTCATAAGTTACCGAGTGTATTCCTTATCCTTATCTATCATATCCATCTTCCTCATGTAGATATATTATGTTCTTCATCTCTTTTCTTCTTCTTTCTATAGATGTTTGGGTATAGTAACTTACAAGATAAGTACTATCAAAACTAGTTGACATCAATGACAACATATTACTGATTTAACCATCTTACATATATAATCAACAACTCAGTGATCTTAAATCATAGATATTCAAGTCATACAATTTATTCAAATCAGTTGTAGTTCATCAAAACAACATATAGGAAGATTTGGGTAGACTTTCTCTGGTACCTTTTCTTCAATGGCATAAGCTAAATATTTACTCAGATATTTTTTTTAACTTACCAACATGCTTATGATTATAAGATCAATGCCCAAAGGTAATTGTATCTCCCCTATTGTGGTCTGTCTCTCAACTGGCTTTGTCATTTATAGGATTGCACTGTTAAGTTAGATTTTACTCTTCTTTCTTTTTTGAGTATCCTTTACATTCATACATAATTTGGTCTAAATTGACATATGCTCACTAATTAGTATATAGATCTTTCTAACAAGACACTATTGTAAATTATTCCTTGCATTGAGTATTTGACTGAATAAATGGGATTCTTCAAGTTCTGGTATAAATTAGGTAGGGAAAAAATGGATAAGTCTAAAATTTGACATATTGCATCTAAAGAACCACTTCCTAGAACTTTTCATAAACCATACACATATATTGGTAAGCAATATCATAGTTTAGAATAAAAAACTATAGCTCGGTTATTTCAGAATTATAAATATACATTAATACAAAATGTATTTTGAAATATATTTAGATAATCATTATAGGTTTTATTTGGGTCTTTGTCAGAAAAAATTGGTCAAACTTTAGTGGATTGGACTATAATTTTAGGCAAACATTAAATCAAATATCAGTGGAGGTAAGTGCAGAGTATTTAGGTAAAATCATTCTTAGGAGATAAAAGAGGTAATGAAGAGTTTTCTGTAGCTATTCCATGAATGTTTCATTTTCACCCTGGGGCAAACATACCAAGAAACTTGATATATAGAGGTGAGGTTCTCCCATTCACCATAGCATCTCCTCAAGAAAATGGCGACACCAATAAAATTGAGATGCTCAAACAAACAAACAAACAAACAGCCCTTGAAGGGACAATTTTGTTGAAAGAGTCAAGAGAATTATATTCATTAAATAAGTATTATAGTAAGGGCAGTTTCAATTATCCTAAGGGAGGAATTCTTAGGAAACACTAACAGACATAGGGTCAACTTAGATATTTCAGCTATGTTTATAGCCTCAGCTCTATAGGTGAACCCTGGTGTAAAAGCTATTAGAAATCTTTGTAGAAGAGTCTTCAAGAAAAAGTATTTAGTGGATTTAAACAAAGTGCTTAATAGTGTTCGAATGGATTTTATCCATTCCTAGACCCAAAGATTATAAAAAAAGAATTGTCAACCAGGGCTTTGTCTCTATATTTCTATTCTACGAGATGGAAGATTGGGGCCAGTATTTAGAAGAAACCCTATCCATAAGAAGGAACTTGGATTTCCTTTTGTATTTCACCCATGTTAGATCTCCTCCAGATGGGAATGAATGACTGAATTTGTGACGCATGATGACATTAGGTTGAAGCTAGTGAAGGAAGATACAACATCAAAGCATTGTCAAAGTCCTCAAATAGAGCCTAAATTAGTCATTCCTACCAAAAAGGACATCAAAGGATCCTCCTCAGTACACTGCATATTATTTCTTGATATATATCCTTTGTCATTGACCCTTGTTTCGTATTC
>BSBK01002734.1:1290000-1300085 GCA_027943335.1 Chamaecyparis obtusa | reverse complement strand
GATATATAGATACAGGAACCACCTCGTCCTCCTTCTTGTCCTGCAATAACACAGAGACAGAGGGTAGATCGTCAGGACCATGTGAGGGCTGCTAGGCAGGATTCAGTGTCAGGATAGGATACAGGATTGGGATTACCGCAGGCTACCGTGGATGGTCAGGATACAAGTGCACAACAGATGCTAGCAGCTTTTTCCTGTGATCGGGGGAAGGCTCCTATAGATACAGGTGATCCTCAGAGTACCTATGAGGTTGGTGAGAGTTCTAGTACTATCCAGCAGCGTTACGGACAGAGGTATCACAAATGTCTTCTATGATTCAGCAATTAGTATCAGGTCTGGCTCCATTAGTTCCTCTCCTTGTTGCTATGGTTGGTCAGACGCCTCTTCAGCCGCCTCAGTAGCCTCCATCACAGCCTCCTCTAGGACCTCCTCCCAGTGGTGACGAGAGTTGAGCTATGAGTACTCTTGTTGATCAGTTGTGTATTGATATTGAGATACTTGATGTTGTATCATATTCTTGTGACCTTGATGTTACCCTTCCAGTTGTACTTTGATACTTGTTTAACATTGATGCCCCTGTTGATGGGTGATTATAGAGTTGATTTATGATATCATTGTTATAACTGGATGTGTTGTGTTTTGAGTAGACATATGATATGAGGACATTTATGATCTTTCCTATTTTTTACTTGATGATATATGAGATTACCTTTAGATGCTGCTATATGTGTTGATCTAATGCATTTGTTTTGAATGGATGTGTCTATGGATGCAATGTATCTTATGTATGATATAGATAGATGGATGCATTTCTTTCTTCATGTATGGGTGCAATTTTTTGTTTTTGATGTTATTTGCTCATGTATGCAATTTGTATCACTGTCTAGATGTATGCACATGTGAATGGTTATTTCCTTCTTTTCCTCGATGGTATATCTATGTAATGATTAATGGTATGGAATGAATGCAAAAAGTATAATCTCATGTTTTTATTGTAGAAAGATGATATTGAGGTGATGTTGTCCTTGCTGATTTGACCTTGTTGATGATGTTATGTACCCCCTTTTTGATGCGAAATGAAGCCCTTAGGAAAAAAATGCATGTGCAATTATTCTAACATGAGAATGAATTTTAACCTTTCTATGAATGCAATTATCTTTTCCATGAATGCAGCTAAGTGTCACTAGCTTTTAGCACAGAAATGCCTTGAGGATATATTTCATCATTGAGCACTTGGGACCAGAAAGTCGATACAATCACCACTGCCCACTGACATGATGATATGAATATCGCTTTTTATTGCTCATTTGGTGACCTCCGTTTTGCTTTCCCATCAGTCTCGTCGATACGACTATCACTAATTACAAACAATCATGAGAGTACGAATACTGATTTTGTCGAATTCTATGTTGCAAGTGGATTTTGGCATTTAGATATGAAGAATCTAAATATCCAAGGTATCTGGTTGCGTAAACAAACAAAAGTTAACTCATTGTTTTATAAGATAATCCTCGATGATTCTTTGATGACCATGTCTTTAGATGAATTCTCATAAGGCAATGAATCTTCCTCCAAACATTCACTTCATAGTCAAGAAAAATATCATGTCTCCATCATTGCCAATCTAGTCGAAACATCATTGATTAACTAAAAAGACTTGATACAAATTGAATTAATGTAAGTAAACAAATTTTTAACCAACTTTTCAAAAGAATCTATCTAAGTGTTTTGCATTGTTTTTTGATCTTCAAATAATATTTCCAAGTGTTTTGATCATGTAATGATGTTTGATTTTTAATCCTGAATAATAAGTCAATTTAGGCTCAAGGATTTGTTGTGGTAGACAACTTCTTGGTTAGTAGACAATGATATCAATCAAAGGTTTACAAAAATCTGATCTCTCTTCTGAAAATGTTGATCCCTTTCTGCTTGTGACTGAATGTTGCTCGTTTGAATCCTTTTTGAGGTACCCACTTTCCGATCTGTTTTATGCTGCCCCCAAGTGTTTAATGTATCAGTTTTGACAACTTTTGGGCAATGCAAAGGATGATGCTAAAAATGTTATTATGACTATGTTCAAATGACGGATGCAATGAAGGTTTGGACAAATGGGATGATGAGATGCATTATGTACACATGTGACTAGGAAAGAAATGACTTAAGGAAACCAAAAGTGCTTGTTGCCAAGTTTTCACCTTTGGGTGCTTTTTTCTTTTTTCCTTTTTTTCTTTTTTTTGTATTTTTCATTTTTTTAATTTTAATTTTTTTTTCCTTTTTTTGTATTTTTTTTTATCGCCTTGGCGCCTATTGCTAGGTTTTCACCAAGAGATAGTTTTTCAAATGTTTTTGCTTTCTTCATGCTCAATTTTCCACTGTTTTTTATCTTTCTTCCTTTCCAATGTTTTTGGATTTTCCATTTTCAAATGTTTTTGTATTTTTAAGATCTCTTTTCAACTATGTACAATAATTATGATGCTCTCTCATCTGATACTCTTTATACTCTTTCATCTGCTTTAGGTGTAGAACCTCTTCAAATGAATGCTATTTATGGGTTCTTGTAACTCTTCACCATTACAATCTGATAACTTATATGTTCCAGTTCCAAAGGATGACACTATCAAAAAATGGGCCTATCCAATTAGCTTCCCACTTTCCTTTCTTTTCCCTGTCAGCTTGATTTTGGGATTTTCTCTTAATACCCAAGTCTCCTACTTGAAAAGTTCTTGGTTTGATGTATTTGTTGTAATTGTGTGAAATCCTATTTTGATAAACTCTTAAATGTTCATAAGCTTGAGTCTGGTGTTCCTCTAACAATTCCAATTGTTGCAGTCTGGCAATCCTATAATCCTCATCAGTGATCAATCCTCTTAATGAAACCCGTAGAGATGGGATTTCAACTTCTAATGGTAGAACTGCTTCGGTTCCATAAACTAAAGAGAATGGGGTGGCTCCTGTAGGTGTTCTGATACTAGTTCTGTAAGCCCATAGTGCGAGATTTATTTGCATGTGCCAATCTCTTCCTGATTTGTTAACTGATCTTTTTAATATTTTGAGGATATTTTTGTTCGTTGCTTTAGCTTGTCCATTGCCTTGTGGATAATAAATGGATGACAAATGATGTGTAATGTGGAATTTCATGCAAAGTTCATCAATATCCTGATTTTTGAATTGTTTCCCATTATCCGTGATAATGGCATGTGGAATACCATAGCGGCAAATTATGTGGTTCAATATGAACATTGAAATTTGTTTGCCGGTTGCTATTGTTAATGGAACTGCTTCCACCCATTTGGTGAAGTATTCTGTTGCTGTGATGATATACTTGTGTCCGTTTGAAGATGGAGGATTTATGATTCCAATCAAGTCAAAACCCCATTGATAAAAAGGCCATGGTGTAATGAATGGGTGTAATTCTTGAGCCGGTGCATGTATCATGTTATCGTGATATTGACATTTGTTGCATGTCTTCACAAATTGACAAGCATCCTTTTCTAATGTTGTCCAAAAGTACCCTAAACGAAGGATTTTCTTAGCTAGATTAAGACCGCTTGAGTGTGACCCGCAAATGCCTTCGTGGACCTCGCGTAAAGCTAACTTAGACTCTTCTTCCTCTAGACATCTAAGTAACGTCCCATCCAGACCTTTACGATACAATGTGTCTGAAAGGATTAGGTACAGGCGGGCTTGGCGTATGAAGTTATGTTTTTGGGCACGAGTTTGGTCTACGGGGAGTACTTGGTCTTTAAGGTAAGTATAGATGGGTCCATACCAAGGAGAGTCATGTCCATGTAAAAGAGCAACAATTTGGGTGTCAGGAAGGTTGAATGCTGGTTTTACCAACTCTTCCACCAAGAATTCATACTTCTCATTTTGATTTGGTTTTTGTAATAAGGAAGCCAAGGTAGCCATGGCATCTGCTCTATTCTTTTCTCTTGGAATCTGTTCAAATGTGATCAAAGCAAAGTACTTCTTCCATCCATCAATCAAGGTTTTATATTTCATCAATGTTATATCTTTGGTATTGTATTCATTATTAACTTGATTGATTATGAGTTGGGAATCCCCATACACTTGTAATTCTACAATATTCCATTCCAAAGCCATTTTGATGCCAATGACTAATGCCTCATATTCCGCTATGTTATTGGTGCATGGAAATAAGAGTTTATAGGACTTTGGAATGGTGTACCCTTGAGGGGTAACCAATAATATACATGCTCCAGAACCTCCTTGTGCATAAGATCCATCAAAATATAATTTTCATGTCTTTGCTTCTATGTTGACAATTGCTGCATCTGGAAATTCAATTTGAATGGTTTGTGTAGACTCCATTGGGTTATCTGCTAAGTGATCTGCTATCACTTGTCCTTTAATTACTCTTCTATCAACATATTCAATGTTGAATTCACTTAGGATCATGACCCATTTTGCTATTCTACCTATTAAGGCAGTTTTACTTAGCAAGTATTTGAGAGGATCAATCTTGGCAATTAATTTGATCTTATGCATCAACATATAATGTCTTAGTTTTTGAGATGCAAAGACCACTGCTAGACATGCTCTTTCCATGAATGAATAATTTAGTTCATATTTTATTAAGGTTCTACTAAGATAGTAGATTGCCCTTTCTTTTCCTTGCTCATCTTCTTGTGCCAACAATATGCCTAGAGACCTTTCAATGGCTAATATGTATAACAACAATTCTTTGCCCTTGATAGGTGACATAAGAATAGGTGGGTTTATCAAATAAGTCTTCAAATAGCGAAGGCCTTATCACATTCTTCATCCCACATAAATGTAGTGTCCTTGTGTAGCAATTTGGTGAAGGAGTGACACTTTTCTGCTAATTGAGATATAATCTCCTTATTGATTGAATCTTTCCTTGTAGTGACCTCATTTAGCTAATGTTTCTTGGAATCTCCATCTCTAGAATAGCTTGTACTTTTTCAGGATCAACTTCAATTCATTTTGCTGACACTATATAACCCAATAACTTGCCGGATTGGACACCAAAGGCACACTTCTTTGGGTTAATCTACTTTGAATTGTTCTAACCAAATGAATATTTTTCTTAGGATTTGTAAATGTTCTTCTCTATTGTGGGACTTTGCTAGAATGTCATCCACACAATCTTCTAAGAAAGTGTGCATCATGTCGTGGAAAAGAGTTGTCATGGCCCTTTGATATGTAGCTCCAGCGTTTTAAGACCGAAGGGCATGACATTCCAACAAAAAGTACCCCAAGGGCAAGTAAATGCTATCTTTTCTTGGTCTTCGAGAGCTATCTTTATTTGATTGTAGCCACTAAATCCATCCATTAATGAGTACATTGCGTGACCTACTGTCAGATCCACTATGGTATCAATGCTTGGCAATGGGAAGTCATCTTTGGGACATGCTAGATTTAAATCTCTGAAATCCGTACACACACGGATAGATTTATCATGCTTAGTAACCAGCACAATGTTAGAGATCCAATCAGCGTATGCTATTGTTCTTATGAACCCCACCTTTAACAATTTTTCCAATTCTGCCTTGACTAGGAGAGCCACATGTGGGTGAATTTTCCTTAGTTTTTGCTTCACAGGTTTAACTCCGGGTCTAACATTCAGATGATGCATTATAAAATCAGGATCTAGTCCGGGCATGTCGACATATGACCATGCAAAATTCACTTGTTGTTCTTGGAAGAATTTGATAAAGTCCTCTCTTTCAAGAGATGTAAGTGATGTAGCCAAGTGTATGACCTTTGGATCTACTTCCGTACCAATGTTAACTTTTTCTGTTGGTTCTATAAGAATAGATGACCTTTCTTCTTCATGTTCAGGCAAAGTGTCCAATCTCTCTTCTAATGGTGCCATAGTTGGGTTTTCACTAAAAGAAATGTCTTTTATTTTCATTGTTTTTGGTTCTAATGGTGCCACAGTTGAGTTTTCACCAATAGAACTTCTCATTTTTTTCTTTTTTTTTCTTTTTTTGACTAAGAGATTGGACCCTTGTTGTTGTCATTATGTCCGCATTGAGTTCATTGGTGAAAGAGGGTTCAACTGCATTGAGGTATTGGTTTGTTGCTTGGTCATTTGGGAAGTAAAGTAAGTCATGTGGTTTGGTTTGATCCCAATCAATGAGGTCTGGGTGCATCAAAATTAAGGAATTATTGGGTAAGGTATCATCCATAGGATTAATGGACATGACTTCATTTGAGGGTTCATACATTGTATCGTTTAGATCTATGATGTGCGCTTCCTCAAGATGATCCATGGAAGCAGGGTCAAAGTCCCCTTCGCTCGAATCCTCGTCAACCTCTACGGGAAACAATGTGGAAAAGCCACAAGCGGGTTAAAACTAACGTTTGAATTTTCCTCCTCTGAAGGTATCCAAAATGTTTCTATCCATGCTCCACTATTAGATGCTTGTTCTATATTAGGCCTTTGAATAGGAGGTTCTTCATTAATTGGAGCATCTTGTTTTGGGATTTTTGCATAAGTATGTATAGCAGTGACTTCTTTATCTTGACATGAATCCTCTGATAAAGTATCCCATTCATAATCTCGAGAGTCATCACTATCTCCTTCAGATTCTAATGCATTTATTTGAGGATGAAAATCATGCATTGGACTTGAACTTTCTCCTTTGTATTGGAAACCTACTCCAGATTTTTCATGACTTGCCCTCCAAATAGGTTCAATAGGTTCTAATAACCCTCTATTTCTTTGGCCTAGGGGTCCTCTTCCTTTGTATCCCATCTTTTGTATAATATCAAATCCTTTCCCATATTGTTCAGTTTGTATATTGACATGCTGAATTCTTTCCATGGGAGTGTCTAAGGTATCATCCTCATCATGATAAAGCCATTGAAGGACTTCATCTTCTTCCTTATCCGATGTTGCTTTGCTATCTTCCCTCACAAAATAAGAATTATACTTATGTGGAAGATGCTCTTTTGATGGTTTACCATGTGATTTGGGAGATATGGGCATGTCAAATAGAGAAACTGAATATTCTCCTACTCCTTTTGAACTAATCTTGCATTGTTTGTCAAATTTGTTCATCATCTCACTCATGTGTTGGTAATGATCTTCTTTAGCTTGTTCCTTTTCCTCTATAGTAGGTTTGTAGATCACTGTCTCCAATTTAGGTGCTAAATATGGACTTTCCATTACATTTTGACCCTCGTAGCTCACTTTTTCCTTGCCCTTAGTGATGTAGTTCAGCTAGCTTGAAGAGGATTTTGTGTATCTTCATTGGTGATTCTGGAATAACTCCTTCACGATTATGTGGAATGTATAATTCATGCAAGGGTTTGAGTGCATTACAATATTGGAATGGATTTGAGTCTCCTCCAACCGTGATTTCTTCACCCATGTATGGGAACTTGATGCATTGGTGGTATGTGGATGGGACAACTTGCATCTCATGAATCCATGGTCTTCCCAATAAGATGTTATAGGTTAATTTCATGTCCAACACTTGACACTTGGTTTCCTTCTTGACTGGTCCCACTTGGATAGGCAATACAATCATGCCTTTAGAAGCTCTTTCAGCTTCATCGTAAGCTTTTATGGTGATTTTCTTTGTAGGGTCAATGCAAGACTCAGATAAACCTAAGGATTTTACAAGACTTAATGTGCAGATGTTAAGACTAGCCCCTCCATCAATAAGGGCTCTTTTGACTCTATGCCTTTCGATCAAAACCTCTATATGTAATGGCAAATTTTGAGGATGAGTTATAGACATGTCATCTTGATCGGAAAATGAAAGACAATGAGGAGCCACAAGATGTCCTACCATATTTTGAAACTTTTCTTCCCCTAAGGTAGTAGAAACATGTGTCTCTTCTAAAGCTTTTTCTAAAATCTCTTTATGATTCGGTGACAACTTCAATAACTCTAAGATTGAGATTTGTGCTGGAGTACGTTGCAATTGATCCACCAAACTATAAGGCCTTGCTGCCATAGGAGGTTGTTTGACCACAATGTTGGATTGTGGGATATTGTGTTTTGAGGGACTATCCCTTGTAAAGTCATTCTAGAATTCTGCCCTCTTGTAATGACATTTGTTGCTTCCTTGTGAGATGTTCATTAATTATTATAGCATTAACAATATGATCATATGATGGCGCAAAATTGAGATTATTGACACTTTGTTTCTTGCCTTTGATGACTCACCTTTATCATGTTTGTAAAAAGGTTGTTTGAAGGCTGTATGATCTTCATTATTTTGGGGTCCATCAATGGTGATTATGTTATTATCTATCAAGTCTTGCACCACATTCTTTAATTGTAGACATTCATTTGTAGTGTGTCCCCGAATCCTATGGTATTCACAATGATTCTTAGCATCCCACCAGCCCGGCTTGTGGTCTGGTTCATAAGGTTTAATAGCAGGTAATGTAATAACATTGTTAGCCATGAGAGCCTTTAATGCAGTTTCAAGTGATTCTCCAAGGGTGTAAAGTGTCTTGAAGGAGTGGGCTTCAAATACTTATCATACTTGCTGTTTTGATCCTTGTTTCCTTGATTATTCTTGTTGGCATTGTTGTTATTGTTGGAAGGTGCATTATATGCTTGATTAGTATTATTCACTTGATTTGGTGTCTTTGTAAGGGCAAATGGAATCACCTTCAAGTTGTTGGATTCCACTACACCATCATTAACAATGCCTTTGTTGTTATTTTTTGCAGCATAATGGCTATTGTTATTGTACCAACCTTTATTTTGATTGTTGTTATTGTTGGTATTGTTGTTGTTGGAGTTAGAGTTGTTCTTATTTTCCTTGTACAATTTTAGCTCTCCACTCTTAAGCAACACTTCTTCCATTGTAATTCTATTATCAATCAAATCTTGGAAGGTTTTAGGACATTGCATCCTTAGTCTATAATTTAATTCACTGCTTAAACCGTTAATAAGATATCCATTTTCTCTTTTTCCGGTACACTTCTTGGATATCTAGCAAATGCAGTCCTCCATCTTTGCAAGATGTGAGGAAGGCTTCTCCATCTTGTTGCTTCGTGTTACATAACGTTATCATTGTGACCTCATGTTTGATGTTATAGGAGTAATGAGTCACGAATTTAGAAGCTAATTCTTCAAAGGTTTTGATGCCGGATGGTAGTTTTGAAAACCAATCCATGGCCATTCCTCCTAAGCTTCTTGGGAATAGTCTCATTAAATAGGTTGTATCATGCATGAATTCAAGACTCAATGCACAAAACCCCCGAAGATGATCATGTGGGTCAGATGTTCCTTCATACCTATCATACTTAGGAAATGTAACATTAATGGGAAAAGGCACCATGACCAAACTCTTATCAAATGGAAAAGGACATAATGTTTTAATAGAAAAAGGCTTAGGAGCCCCGTTTTGTTTCAAACTATCGATTTCCATTTGTAATGCCTTGAATTGTTCCCTTATTGCTTCCATAGGGTCTTCTATTTCCTTGGGCTTTAGTTGTTCTATGTCAAAATCTTTAGGTAGCTTTACCCCCGTTTCTATCAAGTCCATGAAGTGTTTTTCTTTATCCATAAGCATGGTCTTTTTCATTAGTTCTATGAAATAAGGACATTGTCTTGCCTCTAACGCTCTTTCAACCGTGGCTTCTTCCGCAGTTAGGGGTAGGTTTGTATTATGAGGAGGAGGTAAGTTGTTGCCTTGTGAATTTACTTCTTGGGAGTTAGGATCCCTTCCTCCATTATTAGAATTTCCTTGATTGTTGTTAGGATCCATACCCCCATTTATGTTGTTTCCTTGGTTGTTAGGATCGGTATTTCCTAGGGTGCCACTAAACATCTTGTAGTGTCCTTTGCCTTAGCAGGTTTTTCAATCACTCGTGAAGTAATGAAAGTGTCCTCCGAAAATGGGAGCTCTTCTTGTTTGTAGGTCCTGTCTGTTTGTAATGTTTTCTTTATAGAGTGTGATCTTGTAAGAACAGGCATGAACAAACTTTAATGGTATGTTGGCTCTTCTTTTTGATAAGCTGGTTTTTGGAATAAGGTAAAGGTTTTGATCAATTTTAAATGGTTTAGAATCTTAATGATGTTTTGATCAATAACTTTGGAATATCTTGTTTGAAAATATAAAAATAAT